>JAIFOV010000507.1:0-222456 GCA_020654155.1 Novius pumilus
TTTTCAAAAGAGGATCCATGCACGATTAATTTTAAGACCTTCATCAATTCGGTTGAAATTTTTGGAGTGCTTTTGAATTTCGATCGCTTCCCTGTAAAGGCGAGGATAATACGATGCTGTGGTGTCCAGAATTTCTGTTTCATCAAATTTAAGTTGATGATTATCGGTACTTAGAGTATGTTCAGCAACTGCCGATATGTCAGTATGACCTAAACGACAGTTATTTCTAAGCTCTTTTAATCGAGTGCTGACATGTCTCTTTGTGGTTCCAATGTAAACCTTACCACAAGAGCAAGGAATACGATAGACACCCGATGTTTCCAAAACGTCTTTTTTATCTTTTACCGATCGAAAACACTCTTTAATTTTTCGTGTAGGTTTGTAAACAGTTTTGATCTTGAACCTGTTCAATAATTTTCCGATACGATCTGTGACTCCAACAATGTAAGGTAACGAAGCATAACCCCGAAATACTGGTCCTTCTTTTTCTCTAGATGTTTTGTTGAAAATTCTCGTTATTTCAGATACTTACAGAAAGAAGAAGTCGCTTGACGAACGAACATTTCAGTGAAATTATATTTTTAAACGCAAATTTGTAAATTTTAATTTTAAAATATTTAAGATCAATTTATGTTTTTTTCTAGTGTTTGAATTCAACACATAACATTCAGGTATGCGATCTATATCGTTATATAAATAATTGCGATTACAAAAATATCCCTAACCAGTATCAGTTTTTTTTTCTCTTCGTTTCAGAGAATTTGCTCCAAACAAAAAGGAAACTGGCGGAATTGAACTCGATTTCACAATTTCACATCGAGGACAATAAGAATCAAAAATACTTTTCTTAATGTATTTCATTCCAACCGCTCCTCTTACATTAACCACATTACCACATACAATTATTCGAAGTGAAATAAATGATCGCCCGAATTCATCGTCATCGTTTAAGTTACGAGAGTTTCGCACCCGAACTTCGAGTCCGTGGATGGTTGGTTAGAAACTTAAAACCGCGGCGGAGCTGAAGGATCCGCGAACCGCATGAGAGCTGGCGGATCCGTGGTGACCCGCCGATCCGTGTGTCGTAATTTTGGGAGCCGGGTCAGTTGGATCTTTTTAAAGACCCGGATCAGTGAGCCGGATCGGATTCGATCCGCCCATCTCTAGCAACAATCAATCATTGCACCAAGTGCAATTGCAATGTCGCCATTGTCGAATTCATAATCATACACACACAACAAACCGCTACAATCAATCATTGCACTAAGTTAGGGCTGCCATCCGTCCGGCTTTCCCCGGATTTGTCCTAGTTTGGAAGACGTCCGGGGAGCGTCCGGCCGGGGATTAAATTGTAGTCCGGGTGCAACCCGGACTACAATAAAAGTCCGGGTTTTCGGTCAGATCCGTTTTTATAATTTATGTAAATAAAAACTATGGATTAAGTATTTCACCGCACGCACTGCCGACGCTATTTTACTACGCGAGCAACGAGCGGAGGTGGGGCGCGCTTAATAACCGACGCATGCGGTGATCTGACGAATGGCGAGCGATCTATTTAATTCCGTAGTAAAATGTTAGATGTTTAGACGTGTGTTGTGTTAGCGGCGGCAGCTTGGCGGCAAAACAGAGCGGATGTAATTTTTGCCAGGTAAGTTTTACATTATTTTACGAAACCGAGCACATAACCACTATAGACTATAGTGGTTATGTGCTCGGTTTTAATGTATTGTACTTCATTCAAAAAACACTATAACCTATTTGTTAATAAGTAAATTATTTACATAGTACAATTTTGAAAACCTACCTACTTTAAAGTTTTTATCTTTTTCAGATAGGTGTGTTACAAATTAACTACAATGCCTAAACGAAAATGCCTGTTCAACAGCGATTTGCAAAATAAATTTCCAATGTTAAAAAAAGGTAAATATGAGTGGGAGGCTTTCTGTACAATATGTTCATCAAATATTTCAATTGCAAACAAAGGCGTTTCTGACATAAATGAACATTTGAACACACAGAAACACAAAACTAATATGAAAAATCAAACAGGTTCTTCAAAAATATCTACATTTTTTGTAACATCAAACCCGGAAGACCTCCAAATTCGAGCAGCTGAAGGGGCACTCGTTTATCATACAGTCAGCCATCACATGTCTTTCAATTCTCTGGATTGTACTTGTGCTCTAAATCGCGAAATCTTTTCGGGGTCAGAAATAGCTAAAAAACATTCATGTAATCGTACTAAAGCTACAGCAATAGCTACAGGAGTTTTAAGTCCTTTGTCGATTGCTGAACTAAAAGATGACTTACAAAACATTCCGTTTATAAGCGCGGCTACTGATGCTAGCAACCATGGCAGTGAGAAACTATTTCCTGTGGTAGTTCAATATTTCGATGTAAGAAATGAAGGAATCACTACGAAACTCCTCGAAATAGAGACTACGGTAAATGAAACGTCCGAGACAATTTCTGAATTGATCATAAACCAACTTCGAAAACATGATCTTCTGTCTAAGTGTGTAGCGTTTGGAGGAGATAACTGCAACACAAACTTTGGGGGAATAGAACGACAAGGAGTCAACAATGTCTTCTATAAGCTAAAACAAAATCTGAACCCTAACCTGGTTGGTGTTGGTTGCTCTGCACACGTTATTAACAACGCCATTCATCATGGATGTGACTTACTGCCAGTGGACGCTGAGACTATCGTCTTGAAAATTTACAATCATTTTTCTATGAAACAGCTGGTGTCGAATACAAACAGCTTCTATATCATTCCAAAACTAGATGGCTTAGTCTGTTTCCTGCAATAGAAAGACTTCTGAAGCTCTTCACTCCACTAAAAGACTACTTCGAAAATATACAAAAACCACCTGTCGTGATCAAAGATTTTTTCCAAAATTCGCTGTCAGAGGCTTATTTGCTTCTAGTCCACTCCATTATGCATATCTTGCATAGCAAAATAGAAAAATTAGAAAAAAGCGACAATTCCGTCTTAGAAACTCGAAACATTCTTAGATCTATAACAAAAAGCCTAGACGATAGAATCAAAGAAAGCTTCGTGCCCTTAAGTATTAGAAGCATTTTAAACAAACACGACGAGAACATGAAACAAGAGTTCAAAAACTGTACTCTGAGTTTCTATAATGAAATAAAAACGTACATTGAAGGTTGGAATCAGCCTCTTCAACAATTTGATAAATTTGACTGGATGTTTTTGCCGAATATAAATGAAGAAACTCAATGGGCTGTTATCGAAGATACTATTGCATTTTTGAAAGACAAGAATATAGTAATTGACGACACGAAATTGATAGATGAATGGGTGAATTTAAAACATTTTTGCCAAAATCTCAGCGCAGAAGATAAGTTTTTAAATGCTAATCAACTATGGTTACAATTCTTTAAAACACCAAATGCCCATTTACATTCAGAATTACTAAAAATAGCTCAATAGTTTTTTTGCATCCCTGCGCATAATGCGCATGTTGAAAGAATATTTTCTCTCATGACGCAACAGTGGACAAAAGAAAGAAATGCATTGAATCCTGAAACAGTCTCGTCATTACTCAAAGTTAAATTTAACTTCAGAGGCTATAAGGATTGCACCGAATTCTATAATTTTTCATTAACTAAAAAAGAAGCTCTGAAAGCTATTGGTAAATCCGAAAAATATAAGTAGACTAACTCATGTCCAGGGACTTTGTTCCCGTGGGAATTCCTTAAAAACCTTTCTTATTCCTAGCTTACGTTATAGAAAGAACCTGTGCGCTGTATTTCAACTTCCGAAGTCAAAGTCAAAATTATTCATTCATATATTTTTATTTCATTAAACAGTAATCGTTACTAAAATAAGTCATTAACATTTTATTGTTTAATACTATGTCTGTTCACAAAAAGGCAGTGAAGAACAGACAAGAAATTCGAGATTTGCTCTTTTAAAATCTAATTGTGCAATTTTTTTATTTACTTTAAACTGGTCTTTCCATATAGTTTTGTCACATAATCGTAGCCAATCTACATTTATGTAGTGCTAGTTTATCATTATTTCTAGTATTAAAGTCATGCAGGTGACTGTTTGTGATAAATTGATGTATATTGTGACGAACGTAACATTTTGTTAGTAAAATTTTATTGATGGTACTGTCATAATGTTTCTGCTCAAACAATTTTAGGTGTAAGGGTTCCGTTTGGGCTTTGCTTTTATGAATGAGTGAGTGAGTCCTGCAATTTAATATATGAAGGATCTCATTAAAATTCTAAGAAATTTAGATATTTTCCATTCATTATTTATCAAAATGTAAATTGACCGGAAATTGTCTGAAAGATTATAACTGATACTAGTTTTTTTAAGAGAATTTGTTCAATCAAGTGTTACCAAAAGGTAAAAATTCATAACATAAGCTCTTTAAGTTTTAATCCTGTCTAGTCTCTTTAGAATTTGAAGGCATTTTAATGTTATTGCTTTAAGAGTTGCTAAATAATTAAAAACTATATGTAGTTTTCTTATTATTTCAAATTAGTTACACAATTCTATGAATGTAAACAACAAATTGCGTTTTGTTTGTCTAGAAATAAACATGTAGGATTGCTAAAAAAAGTCACAATTTGTGTTTTTTAGGTTTTAGTTCTGATTATGATTTTAAAATTTGAATTTTAAATTTTTTTCTAATTTTTATTTTAAAATTTGAGGACATTTCGAGGTACTTAATTAAAAATACTTTAAGAATGATCAAAACATTAAAAGCATTATTATTCGACATAAATTAAAGACTGATTTAATTTAGTTCAATAGAGAACTACAGTACCTATTTGTATCAGTGTTTATTTATTTGGATACATTGAGTGTTACCAAAAAGTTCAAATTCATAATGTAGTAATTTAAGTTTAAAATTTGAAGACATTTTAATGTTATTACTTTAAAAGTTGCCAAATAATTAAGAAGTATAGCTTCATTTGATTTAAATATTGATTTAATTTAGTTACGTAGATCTATAAATGAAAACGACAAATTGTTTTTTCTTTCTTGAAATATAAAGCAATAAACATGTAAGGCTGTTAAAATTGTTCCTTAGTATAGTATAAGTTTTTATAACGTTCTAAATTTTAATTAGGATTTACGTTGTTTTAATACTAAATATTGTAAATTGTATGAAAAAATAAAGAGTTAGATAATCAAGTTTTTATTTAATTTTATTAACTGAGTAACTTATATTAAGTTTGTTTATTTTTTATTTAATACCTAAGCTAAGAAGGTTGAAAAATAAAACAAAATTACTAGCTTGTCGTCGCAAGAACAATTAAACACACTATTTCATGCAACAAAAGAGGCGTAAAATTAAAGTTTTCTTCTATCAAGTACGGAGTAAAATATTATAATTTTAATCAAGATGTAAGTGAATGAAAAAAGTATTGAAATGTCCGGGGTAAAAGCTCCAAAATCCGGGGAACTTACGCTTCCGGTCCTGGGGGGCAGGTTTTAGAGATGGCAGCCCTACACTAAGTGCAATTGCAACGTCGCCGTTGCCGAATTCACAATCATAAGCACATAACAAAGCTCAGCAATCAAGGTACAATTGCAGCGTTGTCGAATTGTATAGGTAAATCACATGGTCGAATAATAGATTCAAACGAAATGATGTCAATATGATTTAATTTGTAATCATACAGGCGCTAAGTAGTTCAACTTATCGAATCAATTCATTGTCAATGTAAGCAAATAAACTGGGTTTTTGAGTTCGACTTATCCCAGCAATCGTGTGTTTTATTTAATTACCATTTCTGTACAAATTGTTTATGTTTATTTCTAATGACGAAAATTCTCTCCATAGGCGAGTTTTCGACGAAACATTTTGGTGCCTCCTGTGAGGTTCGAATCAATTAATAGAACACGACCCCTTGTTTACAAATTTCGAGTACCGGTTTTCGAACCAGAACGACGCCGGGATTGGGTACAGCGATAGTGTGCGAAGGTCTTTTACGCGCCGATCCATCGCATATTTCTGAAACTATTGGAATAACACGACAAACGATATGAGTTAAACGGAGGAGAGCTTGAACAAAAAACGCACTGTTTTACAACGGAAAATCGACTTCTTAAAGAACGCGTTAAATACCAAGTCGGGGCCTTCGGCCCCTCCTGCGCCTATGCGCCCCGATCACTCTAGGGGCCAGATCACTATATGCGCTCCGCTCTATATAAGATCAGCTCTTGGGTCACCGTAGGCGTATCAAATTTTTCTTAAATATCACGAAAATCGTTAGGAAAATTGAGAGAATATACGGTTGTAAAGCGGTCGATTTTCGATATGAATGTCATGGGATGAAAAGATTTTGAAGTGCGCGGATGATGATTTTCATTTGTTTTCAAGTATTCATATTGAAGAGTGTGAAGTAATTTCTTCTTCGTTTTATATAAAAGGAATCGAAGCAATTAGTTGTAAATTTATTATTTTCTGGGAAGTTTATTTTCTTTGTCATTTTGGCTGTGCTAGAAACCACAGCGACGATATAGCGGTTGTAAAGTATGGTGTGGATATGATATCTGATGTTTTAATCGAAGAAGCGTTTCGAAATTCCAATTAGTTTTCAAGTACAATTTATATTGAAAGTATATTCTGTTTCATTTATTTAGTATGCTACGAACTATATTTTTTTGGGGATTCAATCTTTTCAATCGATATTGACACTCTATCAAGAAAAAAATTATTGTTTTCTGCTCTGTTTTTCTACATGCAATATTAGTTTCCATTTTTTATAAATGGAATCGAATAGTTGTAAATTTGTATTTTTGAGAGTCAATTTTTTTTGTCATCTTGGCTGTGCTAAAACCACAGCGATGATATACGGTTGTAAATTACTGGATAAATGTTTGAAATACATAACTGGAAAATAACGTATTTGTATGTCTTCATTTTTTATTAACTCGTTTTCTCCTTTTGTTTAGGTGTTTTAATTTCATGAACTCACTCTGAACAGTTATTCTGAAATGGAATGAATGTCATATATGTTGGAATTATTGAAGAAATTTAAATTTACCAAAATGTTATTACAGTTTCCACAATGTTGTTGTTTTGCGTACTTTTTTTTTCACAAGTGGATATCATAGTGTTTCACTTTGCAGTTCAACTTTTACAATCTTATCTGCTTTTCTGTCGTTTACACCTTATTGTTTTGTGATGTGAAAAATTCGTTCCCAATAGTGGGCGAGCAAAATTTGTTGAAGGTGAATACCATTCCATTTTTTTTATATCTAGGCATCTTTCCAATATTCAATTTCAGTTTTGCACCTTACATTATTTGTTCCATTTCAATGAAATAAACAACTCTGGAACCGATAAACAACCGAAGATGATTGAAATAAATCGTCGAGGTTATGTTACGTTACCATAGACAGAAGACATAGACGGAGCAGATAATCGATTTCTCGTTCTTTCCTTTCATAACGATAAACTTCTTTGTAACTAAGGATTTTTCGTTAAAACATTGAATACATACAGACGGCTATAATAATAATAATAACGTAGCATTTATTTTTTTCCATCGGAGATAACTAAAAAATGTTACGTCGATGAAAAAAAACTTTTCACCGTCGCGGTTTCGAGCCTGAGATCACTCACTATGTATCCTACCACTCGAACACCACGGCTACCACAAGCCGTACATAAAGTTGTCCAATTTAAGGATTAAAACAAACTCATTGCGAATTAAACGAATTCGAAATAACGACGAGACTCCATCCGGACACGATCGGTAGGCGAATCTTCAGAATGTATAGTTTTTATTCAGTTCGTTCGATAGGTACATCGATATTTGCATTGCGAAGGCCAAATCGGCTCCTATAATTGACGTCTGTCAACGCGTCCGTTCCGAACTTTCCGGAGCGCAATCGTATACCTTCGGCACATGAGAGAAAATTTTCGAATTTTCGAAATTTTCTGCCGTTTTCCTCGAAAACGGCTATTCCTACGGCCTTACGTTTCTCGGACGATTCGTATCTAATTTTTTTTCGAATATTTTCGTGTGAGCGATAATTCGATACGTGATGTAATAAAGGATATATTACCAGAAGAAACGTTTTTGGAGTGGACGGTTTAGTTTTGTAATTTTTTGCGGAGAATCGGAAAATTCTACGTCCGCGACGTCTCGAGAAGAAAGAAAGCCGTATTAATTATCTATTCGAAACAGGCATCCCAAATTTTTTAAGAGCTAGCTGTACCCGACGAAAATCGATTCGCGGCACCCTACTTTTTTCTATTTATCTTACGGTAGTTCTTACAGTTTCGGAACCTTCTAGCGAAAGATTGCTCGCAATAATTGAAGAACACCTTTAGAAGATCATCGCATCGTCCGACCTACCGCCTCCGACATATAAGCAAAAAACGAAAAATTTCGAATTTACGAATTTCTCACTCCAAGAAAACATCAACCGGTGCATATCTTGAAGCTCGCGCATTATCAGACACCTGCGCCACTGCACATTTTATTACCCATAGATTTGCACGAGTACTAAACTTCCCAATATCCAAATATTCAGCCCCTATCGGAGCTATAAACAACACACATACGAATTCGAACGGAATCATCGACATTCAAATCCGTTCGAGAACCAACTTATATTGTAGGGACTTACGATGTTTAATAGTCGAAAAAATCACCGAAACAAGCCCCGAAGAGGTGTTTCCTCGAGGAGAAATATCAGTTCCAAAAAACATTACTTTAGCTGATCCTTTATTCCATTTACCACGATCAGTTGACGTTTTAATCGGTACTGGAGTGACTTTGTCTCCTTTAAGTGTTGGTCAAACGGATTTATCTCAAGGCGAAGGAAACTTAAAGCAGTCCGCAGACGGGTCGACGCGCGATCGGGTCGATGCGATGATGCAATATCCTAGTTCGTACGATTCATACGACGACTGCAACTGTCTACCGCACATGGGTCGATTCATTTCATTTCCCGCCTTTTAAGCTCGTACCTTAGTAAACCTCACAAATGTTTTATTTTTTTTAAAAACGGTGATAATGAATACTTCTAGTGATGAAGAAGATGTTGTTATGCTTTTATGGCATAGGAGGGTAAATACAAAGGTAAAGAAAGACAAAATATTTTTTAAATTGACGATGTATTATTTGTAAATAATAAATTTTATGATTTTCGATCCATTCTCAAGTTATTTCGATCTATCAAATTAGTATAAATATTATAAAACATGTACAAAGTATCCGCAACTTACCTCCATGACGCGCGAAACACACGATTCACTCGAACTCTCAGCTTCTCTGCTGATCGCGTGCGATTTGAAACGAGGAGATTTTAAATCGTGCGTTCGAAATCGACCAGAAATCGACCCGTGCGCGGGGCGCGCATCACTTACATTGGAAGTAGAGTGGAGGGGATATCGATACGCGGCAGGAATCGTATCGACCACATCGCGCGTCGACCCGTCTGCGGACTGCTTAATACTTCAAAAAACAAAACTGGGATGCGTCATTGGAGGAGGTTTAAATCAGATTAATTCAAATCAACGACATTTTTGCCATCTTACTGAGATTTCAACTATAATGCAGGAATCGTATCGACCACATCGCGCGTCGACCCGTCTGCGGACTGCTTAAACTTCAAAAACAAAACTGGGATGCGTCATTGGAGGAGGTTTAAATCAGATTAATTCAATAAATGAGATTTCAACTATAATGAAAAAATTTTGGGAAATAGAAGACGCAAGTTCGAGTTCATCGAAATCGTTAGAAGATACTAAATGCGAGATTCACTTCGATAAAACTACGAAAAGAAATGAAAACGGTCGAAATACTGTTCGGTTGCCATTTCGACATTGGGAACCAGAATTCGGCGAATCACGATCTCTGGCGCTTAAACGATTCAACTCGCTTCAAAGACGGTTACTAGCGAACCCGCAGCTGAAATTTGTATACGAGAAAATCATGGAGGAATATATTCGACTCGGACATATGACATTAACAGAAGGAGATTCATCAAGTGGTTATTATCTGCCACATCACGCAGTAATCAAGGAATCTAGCAGTACGACAAAGGTCAGAATCGTCTTCGATGCATCCGCCAAAACGAACAAAGGTTTTTCACTAAATGATTCCTTGATGGTAGGACCAACGCTGCAGCCAAAGTTGTTCAATCACTTGATGCGTTTTAGAGCGCATAAGTTCGTCGTTACAGCCGACATCGCAAAAATGTACCGGCAAGTACTGATTCATCCAGACGATAGACGGTATCGAAGAGTTCTTTGGTATCATGAAGGAACTGAAAACAGACGAACTTAATACGGTGACGTTTGGCGTTTCTTCAGCGCCTGATCTGGCTATTAAAACCATTCAACGTTTGGCAGATGATGAAAGTGCCACTTTTCCACGTGCGGCTGAAATCTTAAAAACCAATTTGTGTTGATGATTTGTTAGCAGGTGCCGACAGTATTCGAGAAATCTCCATGATGATCGATCTCCCCAAACGAGGCGGATTTGAGATACGAAAGTGGGCCTTTAACCACAACCAAATTTTCAACAACATTAAAGAAAAATTCGTTGATTTAGATCACGCAATCGAGAATAGCTCTGTTGTGAAAACGTTGGGAACCATTTGGGATTCACAACACGACACATTACTTCACATCATTAGTAACGATAAAATCACGAATCCAATAACCAAACGTCTCATTTTGTCTTCGGTCGCAAAGATATTCGACCCTATGAGCCTATTAGGTCCGGTCGTACTTTATGCTAAAGTCATCATGAAAGATGCGTGGAAGGTAGATCTGAAATGGGATGAATCATTGCCTCAGGCATTACATTCTAGATGGATGGCTTTCATACAACAACTAAAATTGCTACAAACTATCACTATCAATCGTCGACTTATCATGGATGATTCGGTTGACGTTGAGATCCACGGATTCTGCGACGCCAGTAAAATAGCATAAGGTGCCTGTATTTACATTAAATCAACCGATGCGGAGGGTCACGTGTGTATTCGGTTAGCCTGTGCAAAAACCAGAGTGGCGCCTTTGAAAGAAACGAGAATTCCTCTATTGGAATTATCTGGTGCACTTACTCTCGCTCGCTTGTACGTCGAAATCCGATCTGCATTTTATTATAATATAAATCGCATCGTATTCTGGTCCGACTCCACCATCGTTCTGCAGTGGCTGAAGAAATCACCTCAAATTCTGACTACATTTGAAGCAAACCGCGTCTCCGAAATATAAGCGTCCATCGAATGGCGACACGTTCGCACTGGAGACAATCCAGCCGACGCATTATCTCGTGGACAATTACCAGCAGAATTCGTACAAAATAAACTTTGGTTTCAAGGGCCGAAATGGCTACAATCATCTCAACATTCGTGGCCCAAGGGATGCGATGTGGAAATCGCCTGGGATACGCTGAAATACATGTCTTTTGGTTGACTCTGAGGGAAGCGATCTCTTTGAGCGATTTTCATCTGATCGTTCACTGGTGAGAGTCATCGCCTACTGCTTACGACTGTCTCCGAATAACGCATACAGGAATCGACAAAAATTGGAAGTACGAGAATTACAGGAAACCGAGCGCAGAATCATTTCAATTATACAACAACAACAATTTCATGAAGACTTCCATCGGATAAAGACAGATCCCCAAATTAGAAATACTCGTCTTGCTCAACTTAACCCCTTCATCGACAAACATGGATCGCTTCGTGTAGGTGGTCGCTTATGTACCACCAAACTCAAACAAGATCAAAAATTCCCAGTTCTGTTGCCATCTCATCACCCTGTCACCGATTTGATCATCCGGGAAGCACATGTGAATCTGTTCCACGCCGGAATACAAACAACGTTATGTTCGATAAGACAACGTTTTTGGTTATTCGACGGGAAGAATCAAGTCAGACGAATTGTACGTCGATATATCGTTTGCATTCGACATCGACCACAGCCATTATTCAGTCAGATGAGCAATTTACCAATAAATCATTTGCATTTCCACGAAGGCTGTACATGTAGAAATTGTTAGCGATTTAACAGCAGACGGTTTTTTGGGAGCGCTTCGACGATTTATCGGTCGCCGAGGTCGACCCACCAATATTTTTTCGGACAACGGAACGAACTTCGTAGGGGCTAATAGACAGCTCCGCGAACTCTATACTTTGCTTCAATCTCGGGATTTCAATACACCAGTGGGAAACTATGTATCAAAGTATCTCATTTCGGAGGAGTATGGGAGGCGGCAGTAAAGAGTTTCAAACACCACTTCAAACGCGTCGTAGGAAACCAAAACTTGACGTTCGAAGAAATAAATACATTTGGAATCATAATAGAGGCGATTTTAAATTCCCGCCCGCTTTGCACACTATCTAGCGGCCCCAGCGATCTAGTCGCTCTTACGCCATCTCACTTTCTAATTGGACGCCCACTGTTACCGGAGGCCGATTTATCGAATACACCAAATAATCGGCTGTCAGTATGGCGATTCATCACCAAAGCTCGACAACACTTTTGGAAACGCTGGCATATCGAGTACCTTAATGAAGTACAAAAAAGGGTAAAATAGCATACCGGTAATTGCAATCTCCAACAAGGGAATTTGGTTATTCTCATGGATAAAAACACTCCATGTATGCAATGGAAATTGGGAATCGTCGAAGAAATCCATCCTGGCAACGATGGGGTGACTCGAGTGGTAACAATACGAACAGCCCAAGGAAATATAAAAAGGAACGTCACTCAATTATGCCTCTTGCCGCTCGAACACCAAACCTGATAGGTCGCCCTGGGTTTCCTTCGTTTTTATTTCATTTTATTTTTATTTTTTTTTTTGTTCTCTATATCGTTTTTAATTTAGAAGGGTTTCCATTTTGTTTATGTTTCATTATTGTAATGACTATTATTCTTCTATTTTTCTTATATAAAATCATCATCGTTCAAGAGGTTGTTATCACTATCTGTCTCAGAGCATATATCAAATTATTGCTTATTCGCAACCGGGGGGAGGATGTTCGCGCATTCCTAATCACCTCGGTAATACACATTAAAAATATTTCAAAAAAAAGGAGAGAAAACCATAAAGAGCAAGACGCGCTGAACGCACTTCTTAGCACGCATCTCAAGGGCCGAGACATTCATTCGTTTACATACAGACGGATTGAGTGGTTGTGTGAAACAAGTGAATGTGAGCCAAGTGCAACGTCGCCGTTGCCAAATCGTAAGTATTGAATACAATTAATCATTGCACCAAGTGCAATTGCAATGTCGCCATTGCCGAATTCATAATCATACACGCACAACAAAGCGCTACAATCAATCATTGCACTAAGTGCAATTGCAACGTCGCCGTTGCCGAATTCACAATCATAAGCACATAACAAAGCTCAGCAATCAAGGTACAATTGCAACGTCGCCGTTGACGAATTGTATAGGTAAATCACATGGTCGAATAATAGATTCGAACGAAATGATGTCAATCTGATTTACTTTGTAAACATATAGGCGCTAAGTAGTTCAACTTATCGAATCAATTCACTGTCAATGTAAGCAAATAAGCTGGGTTTTTTAGTTCGACTTTTCCCAGCAATCGTGTGTTTTATTTAATTACCATTTCCTGTACAAATTGTTTATGTTTATTCCTAATGACGAAAATTCTCTCCATAGGCGAGTTTTCGACGAAACAGCTCCTATTGGCTATCCTATGTTTTTAAAAAAGCATACAATTTTTCAACGTGCATCGAGAAGTGTGAACGATTCAACTGAGTTGTCCCCCACGCTGAAAACGTTTAGTCATTCAACTTTATATTTTAAATTGCAAAAAAAACCACATAAATTTTGAAGACTAATAATAGTATTTCATAACAAATGCACATGAGATTCTATAAAATATTTTTACTATTTTTTCCTGTTTTAATAGAAAGTTTTGTTGCTTTGAAGACAATTATTGTCCAGGGGACAGAACTAACTGAAAAAAATGTACAATTAAAAGTTATTTGTTCAACAAAATTATTGAAAAGGAATAATTTATCAAATAATCAATAAATACAATGTTTTGTTTTAATTGAAATTGACGTCTACATAATTAAGAACTATATTCACCTAATGCTCCAGGGGACAGATTTCATTTGTGGAGTTGACATTTTTTTGTAAAAAACAACACGTTACAATGAAAACTCTCTCTGCTCTTTATAGAATTATAAAGTTAACTAAATTCTCTATTAAATAAAATATATAGATGTTGAAAATTAGTTAGAAAAAATAAAATCATATTTTTTACCATCTGTACACTTGAAAGTTGATTGACCCACATTCTTTCAAATATTCACTTCTTGCGAATAAAAAACCGTTAATCATATTCATATTCATTAAATCATAGGTAAATCCTATTGAGATAAATTGTTGCGAATCTTTTCTTTGGAATACCTTTATTATGTCCAAATATAAATTGAATAGGATTCCGAATGATAGCCAAACGACGGATCGACTTGACTATCGTACCAAATCCTGCAACAGCAGGGGGTAACGTTCATCGTTCGACAAGCGAATGAACACTGACGCGATGCGATAAGCTCACTGATGCCATGACTACCGAATTTTCGGTAGATCTACCGGATTTGGGTAAAATCTACCGATCTACCGATTGAGATTGAAATCTACCGTATTTTTGCAAAACTACGATGAATCAAAATTTTGTCAAAATATAACGATCTTTCTCTCAACAGCTAAGCAGAATATGACAAGAATCTGTTGGAAAATAGATTTTTATCCTTCGCTAATATCAGGCCCTACAGTCAGTAGTTCTTTTCATCATTCGGCCTATTGCGTATCGGGGAACCCCGAACGGCAAAAACTGAAAATCATCATATTTCGTATTTGCGCTTACGTTTGAAACGTAGAGAAAGACGATCGTTTTTGTACTATTTTTTATCGAAGATAATTTTGATTTTCTATTGAATATGAGTGATAATGAGTTCAATAGTGACTAAGGTACTAGTGAACCAGTAGTTAAAGAGAAAAAATACAATCAAAATTTCAAAGAAGAATGAAAAACGAAACAAGTTTTCAAAGTTGGCTAATGGCAAGTGAAAAAGGAAGCAACTTGCTGAACATAATTTACCTTTTGCTGTTATGGATCATTTGGTCAAAACCATAAATACGGCATGCCATGATTCAAAAAAAAAGAAAAGATTGGCATGTGGCAGAACAAAAACGTCAGCAATAGTAAAATATGTTTTAGGGTCCCATAGCTTCGAAACTCTTTGTGAGTACTTGAGAACAAATAAATTTTCGTTAATTATAGATGAATCTACAGATTTAACAACGAAAAAGCATTTGCGTTTAGTGGTGAGAAGGGTGGTAAATTTTGAAGTGAGAGATGACTTTTTTACATTAATTGAAATTACAGAAGCAACTGCTATAATCTTATATGATCACATAAAATTTTTTTTTGATAAATATGATATTCCTTTTAAAAGAAATATGTTAGGATTTGCATCAGATGGTGCTAATGTCATTATGGCCATAATAATTCTGTCATGAATTACTTGAAAACTGATATTCCATCCATTTATATTTTATATCATGACACGCATATGCCACTCGTTTCATCTATGTGCATCCTATGCTTCACAGAAAATTCCACGTTTTGTAGATGTTACCCGTGACATTTACAATTATTTTTCATCAAGTCCCAAAAGAGTTGCAGCATTAACCCTGTTTCAGAATTTTTGCAACATCAAAATTCATAAAATTCTGCAACCTAGCCAAACAAGATGGCTATCTATGCACCCTGTAAATGTACGCATTTTAGAGCAATTCAGTCCTTTACTATTATATTTTGAAGACGCTGTCAATATAAAGGATGTATTGTCGTCTGAAAATATATTGAAAAAATTGAAAGACCCTCTTACCAAATTATTTTTATTATTCTTAGATTTTTCTTTGCCATTTTTCTCTAATTTAAAGAAAGAAATGCAAGCAGAATCACCAAAAGGTCATATAATTTATAGAAATGTTTCGAATGTGGTGAGAACAATCTTCGATTGTTTTATTCGAAGAAAATACAGGGTGTTTTGGGGATGAGTGTAGGCATTTTGCAGATGGATAGGGTCGGTCCATACGATTATTTTATAGTATGGGAACTATGGTCCGATATCCTTTAGTTTTTAAGTTATGGGCAAAAATTGTTTTCCATGAATACTTTACACTTTTTGGGTTATGAAGCTAAAAATAGTTGTAAGACTTTTAATTTATCGTGTGTTATGTGTTTAAATCGACAAATAATAAAATATTTATATATAAAATATTTATAACGAGGATGTTTCTTGGCAACAAGCCTTGAATATGAATTTAAACACAATACTAAATGCAAACACGAAAGATGTTAAAAGAAACTCACTTGGATTAGCTTCACAAATGTTAAGGACGAAGGATGCTCGTCTTTCGTAACACCGGAAACAAAGTGGTAAAAAACACTTCGTCCTTAACATTTGTGAAGCTAATCCAAGTGAGTTTCTTTTAACATCTTTCGTGTTTGCATTTAGTATTGTATTTAAATTCATATTCAAGGCTTGTTGCCAAGAAACATCCTCGTTATTTAATATCCGTCACAACTGTGAAATTTCATGCAGACGTAAAACACGTATGCAACAAGCTGCACCTCCGTTGTACTGACGAGGCCAGAGGTGCAGTGGGCCGAAACGTGTTTTTTACCACTTTGTTTCCGGTGTTACGAAAGACGAGCATCCTTCGTCCTTAACATTTGTGAAGCTAATCCAAGTGAGTTTCTTTTAACATCTTTCGTGTTTGCATTTAGTATTGTATTTAAAGTATTTATATATATATATAAAATATTTAATATGAAATTGTGTTTATTTTTAGCTTCATAACCCAAAAAGTGTAAAGTATTCATGAAAAACAATTTTTGCCCATAACTTAAAAACTAAAGGATATCGGACCATAGTTCCCATACTATAAAATAATCGTATGGACCGACCCTATCCATCTGCAAAATGCCTACACTCATCCCCAAAACACCCTGTATACCTATGCAAAATTCTCCAATTGAAGATATAGACTTCAAAAACCCTCATAATTATATTGATATTGAGAATATATATCATGGGGAAAATGTAGCTAAATTCATAAGGCAAAATACTTTAGCTACAGAACAATTGCAACTTTTTAGGCTACGATGTTTGGAATTTTATGTGGAGGCTTGTACTCAAATAACGCAAAGATTTCCACTCAAAAATAATCCAATAAAAAAGTTTGAAGAACATAGGAACGGAAATGTAAAGGAGTAATTTAACGGAATGAATGTTTTGTCGGCAGTACCAACATAGATTCCAGACAAAACAAACTTTGCTTATCTCAGCTTTACGTTACACTTGCCGTCGAAGAATATTATTTTCGGGTTGGCGATTTAGGGCTAGCGCCGACATGGAACTTTTTAGTCATTCAACTGATTTCTGTCGTATGCGTTTATATGAGAGCGCGCCGACATGCCGACAAAGAAATCGGATCAGTTGAATGACTGAAAGTTCCATGTCGGCGTTAAGCCTTAAGTAGCATGAGAGCAAAAAATAGTCTAGCTCGAAAACTACCCACCCACCAGATATTCGATTTGTGACACTTTTACGATGCACGCTTGAGAAAGGTTCAATTTCTGGGAATTTCGGAAGGGATGTACCTTTTCATTCAGACTCTCGCTATGTACTCATGCACCTAGGTATAAAGGCAAGAGATAGGATGTGGAGTATATTGTGACGAAGTGTTTTTTTTTACAACTGGATTGGTAGAATATCGTCGGAATTTTTATCGCGACCGGTGGCATAGGGAAGCGACGTCCGGGGATTTCTCTTCGAGAGCATTCGATACTTTTGGAAAATGGCATGGTTGGCCAATGCGGGTTTCAGTTAGAGTCACGTGGGTAGTGTCGGGGGAAACGATATAAAAGAAAATGAGGAAGTGGGGTCCGGGCTTCTTGGTTGTTGAAGATCCAACGCGAAGAAGAGATTGCTTTGATTATTAGACGACGTGGTTATTGGCGGCCATATTGGTTTTTATTGGGTTGGAGCGAAAAACCGGCGATAGAACGAGAGTAAGTTAAATTTTTGTGTGTCAAGACACTCCCTGAATTGTCCGTCCGTTGCCCGTGATTGTTGTTGCGATTGCGGGAACTGAATATAAGTGTGATTTGGACCTGTAACATCTTTCATTTTTCATACGTGAGAATCGGTATTTGTATTGTGCGTAGTATCGCGGCAAAACGGGACTTTGACAGGCTGAGCCCGTCAGGGAGAAAACATCGCGTAAAAATCTGGCGCCCGAGGGTATTTGTGTGCGAAAATATTAGCGCCCCCGCGAACGATCGTTACAATATTTTTGTTACGAAAGCGAAAAATATGTCAATTTTAATTTGAACCGAGCCAAAGTTTTATGAACAATTCGACGGCCGGAATCAATTTCGTACCTATTCAATGAATCTATTTTATAACTCGGCAATCGAATGAAAAAATTCTTTTCGAAGTACGGGTTTGTTTTCTCGTCAGGAAAATACTTATTGGATCTCAAAATATGTTTGACATACTTGAACCGTTTTTGTTGAGTAGAAACAGAGCTGCTGCTATTGATAAAAACAGTGAGAGTCTGAATGAAAAGGGATATCCCTTCCGAAATTCCCATAAATTGAACTTTTCTCAATGCAATGATAAATAAATAAATAAATAAATCGTAATGCAAGAATTGATATCAACAAATGTCTCGAAGTTGCCGTTCGATCTTCCATTCATATTTTATTACGTAGATGACATAATAACTGCCGTGCCTAGTGGACAGGAAGAAAATACTATTAACATATTTAACTCGTTTCACGCTAACCTCCAGTTCACGTTAGAGAGTGAAACTAACAATACCATTCCATTTTTGGATGTTTTGTTGATTAGGGTACCTTCAGGTGGCATCAAGACAAATTGGTACACAAAGCCTTCGACGTCAATGAGAATGTTAAATTTTAACTCCCAACATAGTTTGTCACAAAAAATAGCTGCAATAAAAGCTCTAAAACATCGAGTATTTGCACTATCGGATATTTCCTTCAGACAACAGAACATACATGTGATAAAGAATTTAGCCAACGTTAATAACTATCCACAGAAACTCATCAATAGGATTCTTATTATAGTCCACAACCATCAGATACAACAAGATCAGAGATTGCTAATTTGTTATACATATTATAAAATACCATTCATTCCATCATTAACTTCTGAGATCATTCTGTATAGCGATGAGTATAAGATTTCGTCCTATCCAACAAACACACTTAATAAACTTATATATTCGAGATTGAAGGACCCAATACACAAGAAGGACAAATCTGGTATAGTGCATTTGATTCCCTGCAGTACGTGTGACGTGAAATTCATTGGACAAATCAAACTAAAACTAAAACAAAGAATTAATATTCATATAAATGATTGCAAATCGTATAATAAGAATAAGCCCAATAAGTCTGCACTGGCTACGCACAGATTTCGACAAGACCATATTTCGGATTTTGACTCACTTTCTATTTTAGACCGTGAAGAACATTATAAAAAACGACTGATCTTAGAAGGTTTACACATTGCGAAGAATTTCAAGAACGATATGAATATTTGTAACATACAAGAAGAATGCATATCTTCCATTTATCTTTCTCTCTTGTAATTATCTGTTAATGAAAACGTATAATACAGGTTCCTCGCACACATGATATAGTATCTGTGCGTCGGTTAATACAATGTCACTTTGTCGGTACGTCTACATATGATGTTTCATTCATGCGTTCATATTGTTCGATTCTCGCGATCGTTGCGTCGAAGTACTCCGTAGATAAATGCGTGCGTTAAGGGTAATTGACAATGTCGAATGCTGTTGCACATTTTTTGTGGTAGTTTAAGATTTACTTTCTGTAAGACCTTTATTGCTGTTTGTTGGATGTTCGAGGTTTATTGTTATTAATTTTTTGCAGTGTTCTCTCCCGAGGATGTTGGCAATCTTGTCTAACGAAATATTGAGAATTAAGGACAATTGATCCTTTATTCCACTGACCATCTCCTGAAAATATTTCTGTCGATAACATTTTTCTGGTCGATAGCGTTTTCACGAATTATTATTTATACATATATATCAGCAGCACATCAGTTTTCTTTTCAACTTGTGGATAGATCTGAGGAGAACCCATCTTCAAGTTACATGAAAAGTAGAAAAAGGGCTCCAACTTCTACATTAAATGAAGGTAACACAAAGAAAATTAGTTTCGCCACACATAAGCAGAATGTGTTAGTAAAAAAATTCAAGAGGGTTGCAAAAAGTCTCTCCTCTTTGTCAACATCCAAAAAAATTGAATGCTTACAAAAGCATTCTTTTAATTTACACTTCCTCAAAAATGCTGTTAATAATACCACGTTTCATTTCATTTTGAACCACTTGTGCAACCAGATGGTTAAAGCAATAGTAGGGCGGCGGTTTTCTTTAGATGATAAAATTCTAGCTTTGGCTTCATACAAGAACAGTGGGAAATGATAAAGGTTTTTATCAAAATTATTTGTTTTGCCCTCTAGGAGCACCTTATCCAACCTACTTGGTACATACCCTTTCTTTTGTGCTGTCAATGATCACATCTTTGATCACCTCAAAAAAAAAAAGTTGAAAGATTGAGTGATTTTGATAAATGTTGCGTCCTAGTGTTTGACGAAATGGCCCTTAATCCAACATTACATTTTCACAAATCCAAAAATTACATCGAGGGCTTGGTCGTTTTTGGCGTAGGTTGGCCTTCGCTGATCACGCTCTGGTATTTATGATGAAAGGTTGAAAGCAAAGTGGAAGCAACCACTTTGCTATTACTTTAGTGAATTTACTGTGCCAAGATACGATCTCGTCCGATTACTAAAAATTTTTATACGTAAAATTAGAGAGTCTAGTTTAAACCTTTTTGCTACAATATGTGATCAAGATGCAACGAATTCAGCTGCAATTAACATATTATTGAAGGATATCAGAGAATATTGGTTAGAAAATAATATTTACCAGCGTTTTCAAGGATACCTTATGGATAATTCGGAAGTAATCCATTTGTATGGTTACCCCCATCTTCTGAAAGGTATTCGAAATGATTTGTTAACGAAAAATTTGCATTTCACTGAAAATAACGTTGCATCTTGGTCACATATTGTACAATTGTATCAATCCGACCCCATTTGGAGGTGCAGTTCATTCCCCAAATTGACCAATGAACACGTCATACCAGGAAAAATAAACAAAATGAAAGTGAAAATGGCAACACAAATTTTTAGTCGCACGCGGTATACAGCCATGATCACCAGAGCTGAGATCAGCAAGGATTTTGAAAAAACATCTAGATTTTATTTCGACCCAGCTACTGCAGACACAGCAGATTTATTGTTATTCATCGTATATTTTGATTTAAAATTGTGTATTCTAGTTCTGTTTGAATATATATTGTACTGTAAAACTGTAAAAACTGTTACCAAGAAAACGGAAAAGAAGTTTATGGGTACACGACTTCAACGCTGATAGGACACAAGGGGAATATTTCGGTACTTGCGTACCATTCAGATAAATTCAAAGAATATTATCAAATGAATATCGAAACTTTTGATTACATTCTATCCAGAATAAGATCCAATATAAAAGGATAGTCCAGTTTGAGTAAATTATATTATTATATCATTATATATATTATTATAGTATTCAAGGGTTGAGTCATTCTGTTGTTATATGAATTAATAGTTTTGTAATGGGTTTTAGAGAAACCAACTCGACTGTGTTATTCTTTACTGTTAAAAACTGATCTATCTTTCGGTGAGTTTCAGAGGTTATGTTATACGTGTAGTTCTTATATTACCGTTTTTTATCCAAAAACTTCAATTAGGGGTCTTTTCGTTTTATAAAATTAGCGACATTTCCCAGATATTAGAGTTGACATTACCAAAATCTCATGGATGAAATGATTATTTTTATTCAAATTAATATCACGAATATGTAACTTCCGTATTTTGAAAAAATACTTATATCATAGTCAATCTCATTAAGATAGGAGATGATACTATTGAAATTGTTGATATCAGATCGTTTGTTCATTGTTTTGTACTGTGATATCCTTATCATCAGTAGATTTTCTCTTGTTTTTGTTTTTTTTCTTTATCCTTATAAAAAACTCCTACGCTGTGTCTTACGTACCGAAGTTTTGCCAGCGGGCGATCACCGCGGCGCGATCAATTCTTTGTAAACGAATGAGAGTGTCTTGCGTGGACGGGCGGCGAATATCGACGACTGTTCCATTCGCTCGATTCTGTTTGAATTTTGGTAGATGTTTTAGGGGCGGTGATCGCGGCAATGTAAAGAATGTATGGCGATTTTCGTCCCTTCACTCGATCGGCCGCGTTGAAATGGATTTCGAGCAAGATTGAACGGTGAACGGCGGCGTTTAACGTTTCGTATATTTTTTGGCGAATTTGGGAAATTTGTCTTGTTTCCATGTACAATTGTTTTAATTATGGGAATATTCTTTCCAGAACGGAAGTATATATTGGTTAATATACCCGATTGAAATTATTTTATTTGTGTGAAAGACATTCTCATATCATTTTTTGAACCCTAAATAAAGAATCGAAAATTTTCCGACGATATCAGACGGTCAAAAAAGTACAAAAAACACTTTTGTAAATAAATCAAAAAGATAGGAGTTTTTTGTCAACATTTAAGAAACGCTTCGACGAATTCAAGATCCAAAAAAAAAATTCAAAAAGGGGACTAAAATTTTCTGAATTTTTCCAACTGTCCCATCAATACTGAATATTAAATAAGAAAGGGGGTGGTGCGACAGTCACCTAGGCTCGCAGGCAATTTCGATTGAATAAATATGAATATTTATATTAATGATGATCCTTCCTGTGGCGGTACCGAACGTATCAGTTCGAAGGAACGCTACAAAGCGCAGCCTTGAACCATAGAACATTCGATCGTGGATTGACACATGTCACCACTCAATGGTCAAAGCTATATAAACAACGAACAACCTTTGTCTCGCTCTCTTATTCGTGTTCGCTTTCCAAAAAGCCCAGCTTACGGTAAATATAAATTGTTCCTACAACTCTTGATAAGATCTTTTGTAGCTGTCTCCTCGCACCTCCATCGGAATAAAACGTTTTGTACCATACCTCCCACATGTCCTTTACAGAAATTATAAGATATACTTGAAAAACTATAAACTTCTTTTGAGAAAAAATTGATATTAAAGGATCCGTTTCTCTTTTTAAAACAATCATACTTCGTACTGTTCTTTCTCCGGACTACAGGAGCCCTTTTTTTATATTGTGAAATATATAAATTGTCAAATATACGAGGAAATATTTTCCATCTATCACTGTCAAATGAATAATTGAATCGATTGAGTTAAATATGTTTCATTCATTTCATAACTATGTACCTGAAGAAAATTGTTCTCGTTCATGTAATGGAATTTTTCAAAAAATTTTTGGTTGACATTACAAGTATACTAATATCCAGATAATAATGTTCAGTAAAGAAAAAGTGAAAAAATTAAACATGGTATTTGCGAAGTGGACTCGAAAAAGGGATGCAATCTACCTGCTAGCCCTTTTGTTCGTGTCGACTATACAAATTTGCGTGGGGTCCACTAGGAGCTATATGGTTTCTCCCATCCCCACATGAGATGAAACGAATTATTCTTTCATTATGACTCCAAGAGAGTTCTGAGTAACACTTTGAATCGTGAAGTTTTGTGCATTTTTCAAATTGAAATTGAGGTTTACAATTTTTTTAAACCGATAATGGAAAATTTGATATCCGAAGTTCAGAAACATAAAATCTTATGGAACAAATGTGATAAAAATTACAAGAATAGGCGAATAGTTGACTTGACTTGGGATATTGTGGCAAAAAATACGGGAATGACGAGTAAGTAAATAATTTATTTACTGATATATAGATGTAGATATAGATTAGATATAGATAATAAAGATTAGATTAATCACGCGGGAAAATAATAATACGATTAAAAATGAAGATAAAAATAAAGATTGCGGGTTATGCCATTAACTTCATTTTTAATCGGATTAGATATAGATATAGGAAATAATTGATATAGTAAAAAGAGAATAAAAAGTGATCAACTCTTTGCTAAAATAGACTAGCTATCGATAATGTTTATTATCATCTTCCGGTCTGAAAAGAAGTGACAAGATAACTATGGAAAAACAACGTATTCTTGAATACCTTCAGCTTGAGGTTGTTCCGTTAAAGTTGGTATTCTACTCGTTAAATGATGAAATAATAGAGACGTATAAGAACTTTCAATTCGGATATATGATTAATACTGGATGTCAAAAGTGACAGCTTGGTTACGCACTCTTCAATTTACTTGTTCTATTTGTAAACGATCCAAATTTAATAAATTTGCGTAAATAATACTCAAGTTTTCAATGTCCTTCTTGCTGTTAACGTTTGGTACATGTTGTGTTATTCGAACCATTTCTAAGAATTTCCTTTTTGTTGATTCTTTTTCTTCATCTAATACAATCGTTCCGTTAAAATTCATATTATGCAAAGTGTTCAAAACATGATCAGCTAATTTACATGAATTCTTATTATTTCGAATATCGCTTTTATGTGCTATGATTCTGTCTTTTAATAACCTCATTGTTTGTCCAACATAACATTTATCACAATCATCGCAGGGATTTTATAAACCACGCCCGATTTCTTCATTAAAGGTGTTTCATCCTTAATTTTGCTGAAAATTCTTCTCAAAGGTCGTACATTCTTAAATCCAATTCGTACATCAGAATTACCTTTCGAAATACCTTTTTTAAAAAAATATGTCGATGACATCATATGTGCCATTCCACAAGGAGAGCAGAATACCGTTTTGAATATTGTGAATTCTTACCACCCTAGAATTCAGTTTACTGTGGAAAATGAAAGCAATAATGGAGTACCCTTCTTAGATACCAGAGTAATAAGAAATGGTGAAATATTAATCACAGACTGGTATAAAAAACCAACTGATTCAGGAAGATATTTACACTACAGATCTTACCATCCCATGAGACAAAAAATAAATTTGATAAAAAATTTGAAAACCAGAGTTTTAAAACTGAGCCATTATACACTGATTGAAAACAATTTGTTAAAACTCAAGAAAATGCTATCGCAGAATGGATACCCAATTCCTCTTCTTAATAAATTAATTAATAACACTTCTAACAATATTATTGAGACGTCAGTTGAGAATACTTCGGAACGTCATTATATCACTCTTCCATATATAGAAGGACTTACCAGTAAGCTATCTGGGATCATTAAGAATTCTGATGTACGAATTGGATTTAAGAATGTACGACCTTTGAGAAGAATTTTCAGCAAAATTAAGGATGAAACACCTTTAATGAAGAAATCGGGCGTGGTTTATAAAATCCCTTGCGATGATTGTGATAAATGTTATGTTGGACAAACAATGAGGTTATTAAAAGACAGAATCATAGCACATAAAAGCGATATTCGAAATAATAAGAATTCATGTAAATTAGCTGATCATGTTTTGAACACTTTGCATAATATGAATTTTAACGGAACGATTGTATTAGATGAAGAAAAAGAATTAACAAAAAGGAAATTCTATTATTTTAAACATTAATGAAAATCGGTTTGAATAATAAAAACACATTTATGCCGACAAAAATTCTCTCGAATATTTAACGCTGCACCGGTTGGTCGGTTGTTGTTACGAGAAGGTCCCATATTATGCAAATCAGATGATTCAAGTGTCGGGGAAACAGTTTGGGGTGAATTACTTTCGATATCAATAATTACATTATGCAATAAAGTAATTGCTTTTACGATATGAATTGCTGTTCTTACGTCGGTTTCGATAGCTTTTCCCAACAAACGAAATTTTCCTGCCATTATACCAAAAGAACATTCTATCGTCATTCTCGCACGGGTCAGTTGATAATCAAAAATTTTTTATGGTATCGTTAGACGTTTGTCGCCAAGGAAAAGGCCTCATGAGGTAGTGCCTTAATGGAAAAGCTTCATCACCTAAAAAAACGTATGGGGCTGTTATGTTCGACATCGGCAACGGTTCTTCTTGAGGAATGGATAACGCTCCACATTCAATTCTATCGTAAAAAGGAGTATTTGAAAATACCGCTCCGTCACTATCCTTCCCCTATGCACCTACATCAACCATTATAAATTTATGATAAGCATCCGAGATGGCCATCAAGATGATTGAAAAGAATTGTTTGTAACAATAAAACATGCTGCCCGAATTATCAGGATATTTTAATCTGATATGCTTCCCATCTATGCAACCCAATACGTGAGGAAACCCCCATTTTTCAAAAAATTCCTGCGCAGTTTTTTTTAAATTCTTCAACTCCTGGAACTGGCATATGTTTCCACCAAAGTATTCCTTAAAGCTAAACAAACTTCTTTAACAATTCGAGAAATAGTACTCCTGGATATTCTGAATGAGAATGCCAATTGCCTATATGCAATACCGGTAGATAAGTATTTGAAAAATACAATTTCTGTTCTATAAGGATAATAGTATTGTATTGAAATATAAATTTGATTGAAGAAGATGAAAGTTAAGAGTTTCAAGAGACAAATAGAATGGTTTTCGATTTCTCATATGGATTTTTTTTTAATTTTAGAAGAGGAAGCAAGAAATAACTGGAAAAATCTTCGTGATACGTTCATGAAGGAGATAACAAAAATTCCAAAAACCAAATCTGGAGACTCCGCTGAGGAAAATCCGGGTGTTTATGCAGGAAACTGGTCATATTTTGACCTCATGTCCTTTCTGATGGCAACACATTCCCCGCGACCAACAGAGGGAAATTTTGCGGGTAGTTTCCAAAACTTCGAAGAAACTATGCTTGAAGCTACCCAAGGGGAAGCAGAAGAATGGGAGCTTTCAGAAGTGGGAAAAACTTCTGAAGAATTGGCCGAGATTCCGGAAGTTTCTCCAAATAAGGAAACAACGGCCCGTCCTAAAAAAAAATAAAAAAACTGAAAGTAATGACGCCGTTCGAAGAAAATATGCTGAGAATAGAAGACGAGAAATTGGAATTTATGAAGAAAATGGAAGATGATGATTTCACTTTTCTCAAATCTCTTCTTCCATACATGAAAAAATTAGACGACATGAAAAAACTGAAATTCATGAAATTTTTATGAGACAGTTGGGTAATTGAATATAAATTTATTATAGCTTATTTATTTTTTTTTTTACTTCCTTTTCTACTTATATGATATAAAACTTACCGAACCGTTACCATCATACGTTCTTCCACTGATATAGGTCACTGGAAATTGGTTGTTGCATAATTGAATTTACTTTTTATTTTGTCAACTATATAATCAAATGTTGAAATATTCATTCTGCTATAAGATTGAAATAACTCCTCGTTTTCTCGAAGTTTGCAGTACAGATGATGAAATTCACCATGATTCGGTCTCATCAAATATATTCTATTCACGGGTCTTCTCCTTTTCTTATCTTTCTGTTTGACATAATGTATTAAATTTACCGAAGAAGCAAATGCTATTGCAAAACCTGATGACATATTCTTTGAAAATCTAGTAACACACCCACCTCAGGCAATGATGAAAACGTACTAACTACAATCGCAATCAAAAACGAAATATATTTGAATCGGTCATTACGAAAACAACTTAAAACCACATTTTTTACGACATGCTTTTTTTTGCTGAAAATGCTGCCTCAAAGGTAGATGCGTGATCTGGGTGAAAACAGCTTAAGTCAATACATTCCTTCCTCTTTTAAAAATATCGCGTGAAAGACGTTCATTGCTGAAACAACATAAGAGGTTTTTGCATGCATCACTAGATGGCAGGAGTAGTTTATGACTGAGATTGACATTTTAAATTTGCTTTGTTTTGATTGGTTCAACAATATCTAAATTTTTGTGAACCATCGCCATTAATGTCATTTGAACTTCACTTGTCTTTTACTATTTTAAGAGAAAAGTAATTGTTGCTTTAAAAAATGTCTTCAAGTGAAACTGAGAGTGATGGTGAGCCGAAAAAGAAGAGAACGTGTAATCCTGCAAAATATAAAAGGAATGTTATAAAAAATTCTAAAGTTAAAGGTCAGGCACATACTAATTATCGAGGAAAACAAATAGCTCCAAGATCTACTGGTGAAAATTGCAGGCAAGTTTAGCATAAACCTTTATTCAGTTTACGTTTTCTCAAAGGGGTCTGTATAAACCTAATATATCGCTCAATTATTGCAGATGTAAGAAGGAATGTTTTGCGAATTTCCATCAAGATGACATAGACTTTTGCATTTCAAAAATGAACTGTTTTTCAACCAAAAATGAGCAGGATAGAAACTACCGATCAAGACAACTCGCCTTTGTGGTATGAACTACGGTACGGCAGAATAACTGATTCGATGGCTTATGAGGCTGCAAAGTGCAAAACGTTGAGTGGGTCATTGAGCGAAAAAAAAAAAGGTGCGGCAAAAGTGAGAGACACTGAAGCTATGAAACAAGGTAGACTTTTAGAGAACGAAGTGCTGAAAGGAGTAGACAAGGTTCGGAGTATAAAAATAAAAAAATTGGGTTACAGCTAAATGGAGATTATCCCATGTTGGGTGCTACTCCTGATGGAGAAAGTGATGATTTCTGCATAGAAATGAAATGCCCTCCATCACAAGCCGCAATGCGACATTATATATCTGATACAAATGAAGTACGGCCAAAATATTTGGCGTAGGTACAACTGCAGATGCAACTATGCAACAAAAAAAAGGCACTCTTTCTTATGTGTTGCCGATTATAATTTTGAATCAAATAAAATAATAAATATTATCGAAGTATATCATGATGAGGGGTATGTAAAAAATTTAATTGCAAAATGTATCGAGTTTTTGCATGAAGCCATTTTATTAATATAAGCGAATCTGTTTGTACCTAACTTAAATATATCGAGCCTTATTAATAGACAACGTCTTAGTAGAAAGCTAGTAACATACTAACTAGTAGGCATTAAGGGTATACTAAGGGCTTGTTTCACAAAGTACAAGTAAAGCTTCAACTAGTTACTTGTAAGATAAGTTAATTGTCAGTTCAAACCTTCCTGTAAGTGTTGGTGCGTTCCACAAACGAGTTGGGTTGTTTCTGTATGTAGGGGAGAGTGGGGAAATTACGGACGGCGGGTAATGGCGGACGCACAGGTTTAAGTATGTTAGAAAAGGACAGGAGATATTTTGAATGACGCAATCATAAGTCGACCGCGCACCCAGTGCCAAACGAAAAGTGTTAAAGTGAGGACGCGCTCGCGCTTCAAGGTAAGTCAACCTAATGATTTTTCAATAATTTCATCTAATTTTTGTGTAAAAGTAGATGTGTGCTTCTTACTGTACAAAAAACTTAGGAGCATGGTGTTTTTTTTTGTGAAATACCATCTAATCGAACAATGTTTTAAAGCACTCGTATCATGCACCGCATGGTTTTAACCTCAAATAAAATATTTATATTATGTTTCTGAGCGGGTCGGCTAATGGCGGACGATTTGAGAGGGGTAAACACGAACGTCCGCAGTTACCCCTAAACAACAAGTTTATTGAGTGCTGCATTTTTATGCTAAAATATGTCGCTAACAGTTAAATACTGTAACCAAATTTTTATTATAATAAAAAGACAATATTCCACTAATACGTAAATCAGTTTAAAATAAATACATGAATGTATCTAGGTGTGCTTTGGTGTTGATATAGTTAACAGGCCGGATAATTATTTTTTACCACAATTAATACATAATATGAATACATTATTTCTGATACTGACAATGAATATAAATTGATATTTCAGATGCCAAGACATTACCAAAGAAAGACAGAGACGAAATATAAATTAGAGGACTTGGAGAAAGCCATTAAGACTGTCAAAAACAAAACACTTTCACTAGGAAAGGCTGCTATTACTTATTCTGTACCAAAAAGCACTATACATGACTACCTTAAACATGAAACTATTAAGGCTCCAAAAACTGGAAGAAAGACTACATTTTTTCAAGAACAAGAAGAAGAACTGGAGGACCATATATTGAAATGCTGCAAACAATTTTATGTTTTAACTATTGAGACGGTCCGCAAAATAGCCTTCAAATTTGCCGAAATTAATAATTTAAAGCACAATTTTGACAAAAAAAACCCAGATGGCAGCAAAGGACTGGTTCTATGGGTTTAAGAAAAGGCATCCCAATATTTCGCTTCGTAGACCTGAGTCTACTTCTATTAGCAGAATTACAGCCTTTAACGAAACGGAAGTTAAAATATTTTTCGATAACTTGGAATCGATGCAATTAAAATATCAGTTTGATGCTAATCACATATATAATGTTGATGAAACCGGCATTTCTAATGTGCAGAGAAATTCCAGGATACTAGCTTCAAAAGGCCAAAAGCAAGTTGGTATGATAACTAGTGGTGAAAGAGGAACTACAACCACAGTTGTTTGCGCATTTAGTGCCGCAGGAAATTATATTCCTCCGTTTTTCATTTTAAGAGGGAAAGAATGAATGCTCAATTATTGCGTGGAGGCAATTCTGATATGATAGCAGCAGTTAGCGATTCGGGTTGGATAAACGAAAACCTATTTGTAGATTGGTTACATCATTTTATATCTTATGCGAAGCGATCTGTAGAAAAACCAATTCTACTTGTTTTAGACAACCATGAAAGCCATGTTAGTATTGCTTGCTATCTGCTTTGTCGCCAGAATGGAATAGTACTGTTATCTCTGCCACCGCATACGTCACATCGAATGCAACCTCTGGATTTCACATATTTTGGGCCCCTCAAGACTGCATATAACCGTGAATGTGACTTATACATGGCTTCCAACGTAGGCCAAAGAATTACTCAGTATGAAGTTGTCGAACTTTTTACTAAAGCTTTCAATCCAATCAGCAATATTGGGAAAGCAGCAAGTGGATTCCGGGCAGCTGGTATTTGGCCATTAGATACAACGAAATTTGATGAACAGTTCTTAGAAGCAACATTGCCTGATACTCAAACAATATTGCCGTCCAATGTTCAAACACCAGAGGCTCAAGAAGCACAAGCATCAAATCAGAAAGAACACGTTACACCTGAGGCTTTAGCTCAGTTGAACGAATCAATTTCACTTCAGGAAATTGTTACTGTTCCCCAAATATCGCAACCCAAAACAAGACAAACTTCTAGAAAGAGACATTCAATTATAATAACCAGCTCCCCCATAAAAGATGCTTTAGAAGAAAAAGAACAAAAAAGGAAGAAAAAAGAACAGATTAAAAGCAATGAAAAGATTGACAGTAGAAATAAAAGTAAAAAAGGCGTAAAGAATCTGAAAGCATTTAAAAATGATGTATGCAATAAAAAAGAAAACAAAAAAGGTGAATCAAAGAATCAAGAAGAGTATTTTTGTCTGATTTGTAATGAAAAATATGTACAACCAATCACCAAAGATTGGATAATGTGTTACAAATGTAGATTATGGGCCCATGAGAAGTGCACAACTGGGGAAAGCAGTTCGAAGGGCTTTGTATGTGATTTTTGCGCTAATAAGAATATGTTCTGGATTACCCCGCTCAGCATCCGCAATTACACCACATGCTCTGGGGTAATCCCGAACACCAGATGTTTTGTTTTTTCATTATAATTTGATTATTTAAAAAAATATATCACTGTTGATTATAAAAACATAAGGCAGATTAGTTTAACTAAAAAAAAAGTAAATAGCTTTGATTACTTAATTTGTTTTCGTTTTATTTTAGTTTTCCCTTAGGTGTTCGCAATTACCCCCTCTCCCCTACCGAGCAACTACTTGGAAGTAGAGCTGACAACGTCGCTTTTGAACGTCATATTTTTGAAAATTCTTTTGTTTGAAGTTTCAAGTTCATTTCATTTTCGTTGTCGACATTCGCCGGGTGTGTATACAAGTTTTACAAAATTTTTTACTTACTGTAGTTCATTCATGTCAATTAATAGTATCGAATTTTTTTTCAGATGTTATTGAGTCGATTACTTCTACTGATAGTGAAATACAGAACAATGGGTATGGTCTAGGTAAATATATAAATTTTGTCATGAAAATATCATTTATTGTAACCATTTCAGATAACGAATAAACACAAAATAATTTTAAAATTTCTTTGAATGTAGAAAATAATTCTCCTGGGACATCAAATACAACCTCAGTATGTAAGTTACATTTTTTTTTATGCAACGTTTTATGGATAAGTATGCTTTCTTATGACTAATTGGTTGTTTTGTCGTAGGTAACAATGGGTCTGGGGAAGACAAATGTCAGATCTTCGATGAGGGCAAAAGTGAAGGAGACACTGCAACTAGTCAGTGGTCTCAATAGAATCCGAAGAGATTGCGGACTAAAAAACATCAGGCGTTATGTTATGAATCTAAAAAACTTCATGATTCTAAAGGAACTTCGCTCTATCATATCAAGGTAAGATGTCATTGGAAAAGATTATTATTTTCATTTTCTTTTTTTTCATTACTAATGAACATTAAGATGTGATTGGAAAAGATTATTTTCATTTTCATTTTTTTTTCATTACTAATGAACATTTCAGGGGAAGAAAAACTGTAAATATATATTGGAATGTACACGTGATCGAATGACACATGAAATCCTTCGTAACCCTTCCAATGATGTTTTAATCGTCTATTGCTGCAACCATCTTGATGGAGTTGGAAAAATTAAAGTGAATTATGAATCTAAAAAGCTTCATGATTCTAAAGGAACTTCGCTTTATCATATCGAGGTATGATAAGATTATTATTTTCATTTTCATATTTTTTCATTATAGATGATCATTCCAGGGAAAGAAAACTGTAAATATATATTAGAATGTGCACGTGATCGAATGATACATGAAATCCTTCATGAACTTCCAATGAAGTTTTTAATCACCTGTTGCTGCAAAAACATCTTGATGGAGTTGGAAAAATTAAAGTGAATGAGTTTAGCTTCATTTCATTCATATTATAATTATCTTATTTGAGAATAGATGATGCGACGATGTGTTATTAATATCCCCACCCCACCATCTCAAAAAACCTGGTGAAATATCGTAGTATCTATCACACATTTACCTGTATGTTCTCATTCAATTATACATCATCCAATTTTTCGAATATGTAAGTAACGATACATGGTAGATCTCAAACGATATTAACATTATCTGATAGTTTGAAAAATACAGTATCATCAGGTGACGGCGGGTGGCGGTGAGGGTAATGGTATTTGTCGGGTGGCACCATCTGGTGGTGTAGGAGGGTCAAAATGATAGGTGATCATCTTTGTGGTGGGGTTGATGGTTGGTGTGGTGGGTGGAGCCGAGCATGTGCAGTACCAAATTTGCGGAAATTTCGGTAATTTGGACCTTAGAATTCGTTATAGAGATTTACATGTAAAAATGGTCGATTTTGTGCTTGAACTGTCATAGCCTTGTAGTTTAATAACTTTTGAGATAATTCTCGATTTCTGAGGAGATAATGAAGAAAATTAAATTACGAAGAAATTGACAGTTGAATGATTTTTTCTTTCTCAAGCATAAATGCTATAAAATTGGAAGTTTTACGTCTAGTATCAACTTTATTTCCTACAAGTCTAAAAGTAGAATATAGGGGTGATTCAACTTTTATTTGTCCCACGACCACCTTACCCAGTCCCTGATCGATTAAAAAATTCTATTAAGAAATATGGGGTTATTTTTTTTTTTTGTTTCATTATTAACAGTTATTAACTAACAATTGAAAATAGTTATATATTTTCTGCAATTTATACGTTATTTGATGGTTGTCCAGAAGACCAAACATCTAGTTTCTAAGCATCACAGTTTGTCCCTAAGCAATAGAGCACACCAAAACTTTTTATTACGAAAAATAAAGCTATTACGCACTTATTAAAACTAAGACAAAATCATTCATAACTTATGTATCATTCATATTTATATATATATTGTTAAGAAATAAATAAGTAAATAAGTATTTACTGTAACAAATATAGGCGGGTATAACGCAGTGAAACACGATATGTAACAGCGTTTATATCTATACGGGAACTATATGGATTACTGACAAAGACTGACAGTTAAATATTAATTATAATATCAAGTAAACATATCACACATTCTAGATTGATAGAATTGAGTATCTTACACTTCCCCTCAATTTTAACAATCTTTAATTCCCAAACCTCTGACATCTCGAGATATGTGAATTTTGCATTCGCTGGGTACATAAATTCGATAAGCTTTGGATTGATCAGCGTAACCAACAAAAAATCCAGCAATTCCTTTGGGCTCAAACTTCCCCTTTCCTGGAGACTTATCGAGTACGAAGGCTCGTTCGCCAAACGAGCGAAGGTGTGAGAGATCTTGCTTTTTCCGTGTCCATCTTTCTATAGGAATTATTCCGTCAGGCAACGACTTCGTGGGGCATCGATTTCGAACATAATTCGCTGTGGCGATAGCTTCTGCCCAAAGTGATGGAGGCAACTTCGCGTCAATCTGCATACAACGCGCGGCTTCGACCAATGTACGGTTTTTCCGCTCGGCTACACCATTCTGTTGTGGAGTATGAGGCGCCGTAAGACGTACGTCACCTTTTCCGAATATGCGAGTTTCCGAATTGTTCGCTAGTTTCAGCGATCCTTCTTTAACGCGCACGTTTATGAAGGCACTTTCATCGAAACATAAATGCGATGTACATCCAGAATCCAAACACCAAAGATTGTCCGTATATTTCGACCTATGAGCGTTGTCGATTGAATAGCACTTATGAGCTTCGTTTGACTTTTCTTTTTCGTTATTCTTCTTAAGCCAACATTCGCTTTCTTTATGTCCCTTTTTGTGACAATAACTGCACTTGTATCGAATTTTCCCGTCCGTTTTCGTTTTGTTTTGATTCCCATCACTTGCATAAGACTTGTTTTTGAAACCATTTGCGCCCGATTTACCTTTGTGCTGGAACCTACCGGACTATTTCTGAGTTTTCGCGAACATGGTGCTGCCATTATCACTTGATTTTTGGCTTCTCGCATTGTGCTCCTCAATAATTTTTACCTTTAGGGCTTCAACATTAGGCAAATTATCGCGAGATTCGATGGCACATCGGAAATTCTCGAAACTGTTCGGCAAACTGTATAACAACATTATGGCAAGGAGCTCGTCATTTATATCGACGTTCATGGCTTTCAGCTTGTCTACGGCGTCAAAGAACTGGGCGAGATGCGTCGTGAGATCGTCGTCCTTTTCGCGCGGGTCCTTTCGAGGCATAAACAGATTCGAGTTTTTGTCATACCTCGCGAGAAGTAGTGCAGCCCCGAATTTGTGCGAGTTCCGAAGGGTTAATCGTTAGGATCAGGTCGGCCTTGGCCTTGCGATTGTTAGCTGTCCACGTCTTAACGGCGGCTTGTGTTCTCACGAGATCCGCGCCTTCTCCTGTCTCGACGGGTTTCGGAATTTCGCCTGACACGTATCCCCAATTATCATTCTTCACGAGCAAAGCTTCGGCTTGAATACTCCAAGTGTCATAATTGTCCCGGGTGAGCGTTTCAAGTCTCGTCGTCGTCGCTGCGTACGCCATTTTCTTCGGCTGGTAGCTCGACTTTTCGCGTTCAAGTTCGCGGTGGTTTTCTCACTCGGTATTTCGTGTTTGCGAATTCACTTTTCGTATATCAACGCCTTTTATCGTGTTCGATTTCAATCTGGGATCAAGCGGGTATAACGCAGTGAAACACGATATGTAACAGCGTTTATATCTATACGTGAACTATATGGATTACTGACAAAGACTGACAGTTAAATATTAATTATAATATCAAGTTGTAATGTAAGGATATAAAATAGATAAGGTTAATTAAGTTTATTCATTTCACTAACATATGAATTCCGAAATTGTTATTATTTCCACATCCTGTATTCACATATCGAATATATTGAACTCACAGGTATGTACTAAATTGGTAATTCAGCAAGATCGATGTAGTCATATGAGAATCGTTTCACTGTACATTATTCACTATTATTGATAAGCCAACACGAGTAAGAAGTGTATCGCAGATATTAATAAAATAAAGAACGTTTGACGTAATGACTTAACGTTATCGTCGATTACCTCTTTGAATCCCCGTCCGTACATCAGAAAGTAAACATATCACACATTCTAGATTGATAGAATTGAGTATCTTACAACAAATACACGTTTTTATTCCATTTTAATTTTGTCCCCAATAAACGCCTATATGTTTCAAGTCCTCCGGACAACCATAATTTTGTTTCGGATTCAAAACATAGATGGTGTGGTATACAAGTGACAACAAGTTTGAAGTTCCGCTAAGAGGGAACGGCTTGCCACCAGTTGTTTTTCGCAAAAGCCACGACGTCAGTTGGCCGAGGTGGCGTTGGTGAGCGTGGGTGTGTTTATTGTCGGTCCATCGGACAACCGTCTCAAATACGTAAGTAATTAATATTTTACAATGAATTATATTGCACCAGTTGCTTTTTTATCTATATTTAACTATGAAGGTGAGATATATGTAATACAAAAAGTAATTAATAATCAATAAAATGCTCGAAATTGCGATTTGGTTGTCCGAGTGAGGACAGTGTGCTTCTCCATAGGACAAAAATGAAGCAATAGGATTTTTAAATATATTTCGTGAAATAATTTTTCATTAAATTATTGTTTGTAATTTTTTTAGAGAATGGGACTCTCAGAGAAAGAAAAATCAAGACACAAGAGAACTTGGGGGTTCTCCGTCTATTTTGCAGGAAATCAATATACCTCAAGATCGACATGAATTATTTTGTTTGATTTAGAATTTTGTTCTAATGTTACTGAGAATGTTAATGTTTTTAGGCGTATAAAACATTAAAAAATATATTTGATACCTTGTTAAACCGGTATTAATCTTTACCCTTTTAAATATAAGAATAATACTTTAAAATCAGGATTTTAAAATCTTACTTTCCTTTGGACAACCAAATATGTCCACTGGACAACTGAGTTGTCCCCCACGCTGAAAACGTTTAGTCATTCAACTTTATATTTTAAATTGCAAATAAACCACATAAATTTTGGAGACTAATAATAGTATTTCATAACAAATGCACATGAGATTCTATGAATTATTTTTACTATTATTTCCTGTTTTAATAGAAACTTTTGTTGCTTTGAAGACAATTGTTGTCCAGAGGACAGAACTAACTGAAAAAAATGCACAATTAAAAGTTATTTCTTCAACAAAATTATTGAAAAGGAATAATTTATCCAACAATCAATAAATACAATGTTTTGTTTTAATTGAAATTGACGTCTACATAATTAAGAACTATATACAGCTAGTGGTCCAGGGGACAGATTTCAATTGTGGAGTTGACATTTTTTGGTAAAAACCAACACGTTACAAAGAAAACATCTCTGCTCTTTATAGAATTATAAAGTTAACTAAATTCTCTATTAAATAAAATATATAGATGTTGAAAATTAGTTAGAAAAAATAAAATCATATTTTTTACCATCTGTACACTTAAAAGTTGATTGACCCATAGGTATTATGAAGCAACCGACGATTATTGTTTTAGATAGTAATTTTGAGGAATTTTTATCGATAAAAATTCATCCATATGTACTAAATGAACGGAATGTTAATATGTAATTCACAAATTTTCGCAGGCGAGTTTCATATTATGGATCACAAATATTTTCTATTCTTACCTTTTTACTCTCAGTTTTATGAACTTTTTTTTATTATATATTGCCACTTCTTAAGTTAATGAATAAGTATTCTGCAAAAATTGAACAAAATAACACTGAAAATTTTAAATATCTCCCAGTCATTTGTTCCTATAAAATTGACATCTTTTACTTTTTTCAACAGTAATTCACAAAATATGGATGCCGTCTGCACGTTGTGCGATGAGCCATTGAATAATGCAATCCATAAAATTGTGACTGTACGTGAAAAAGGTTTACTTACGTTGACAAAAAGAAGTAGAGAAAAAAATGATAATAAATGGCAGCAACGGGAAGGAAAGTTGAGTTATCATTTTCACGAACTTTGTCGGAAAAGATATTCGGTTTCTACTAAGTCTTCTGCATCTTCAAGTGCCTATCCGCAATCTTCTAAATCAGTGGATTATAACACGTGCGATGAAGAAAATTTCAAATTTTCAGAATTTTGTTTCATATATTATAAGCAGATGCAAAACATCTTAAAGTGCGACAGGTACGCCAAGATTATTTAAAAGCTCGTGTGATGGACGTTGCTGAATGTAGAAATGATAATCAGGGGAAAACTGTCTTACTTAGAGTGGAAAAAGTTTCTTCTTTGACAGATGTTCATGCTCGTTATGAAAAATGCTACAAACGCTTCATAGATATTCCAACCAAAGTGATTTGTAGTGGACCACAGCCATCTTGTGATTGGGACTCATTATTCCCATTAGTCTGCCAACATCTTAAAAATAATGAAAATTATAAATTTAGTCTAAACGAATTACAAAAAGTACTAGGGAAAAATGTGGTCAGTAACAGAACGCTTTGTCGCAGACTCAAAGAGCATTACGGTAAAGATATTTTTATAGAACAACATCCAGAAAAAGAAACGGTTGTTTATTATAAAATTTGTGATCTTAAGACAATTTGTACCGATTGGTTATGTGATAAAGCTTCTCTTGTAAATTAGGTGATACGCATATTTATAATACAGTAAAATACTTTATATGTAAATGTACTCAACTTTAAAGAGTTAGAGTTTATCGTTCCGATAGTCGAAATAAATATTTCAATGCAAAACTGGTTTTAACTGTCAGGTACATTAACTGACTTCTGGTGAAAGACGGCCTAACTCGTACTTTCCCTACCTGCTCCTCTCCGTGCACATTTTTGTACCGACCCTAAACGGATTCCGTGCACTTTGTCGGAACCCTTAATGGTTGGGAATTCACAAATAAACTTAATCCTATAGCAGCAATAAACATAGGATGTAGAATTTTCTTGGAATGCGTAAATTCTCAATAAAAAACAATAGTAAAAGTAGCGGCTGAAATACTTCGTTCAGAAATTTTGAATCATTCGTTTGACAAGGAATTTTACCCACCTCCCAACAAGTTTCTCGATGGTGTAATTATTCGACGTTCCGTCCCTGTTAACTTTTTTCCTAGTACATTTGTTGCTGAACGATAATCAGGAAAATAACGAAAAGAACTGTGTTAAACGTGACGTCATTTCTCACTCTATTAATTCTGCCCTTCGTCCAAAAACGTTTAATTCGAGTCTACAATTGGGATCAACTTACGTCTACCGGAAAACCGGTTCAAAATTAATAGTAAATCTTTTATCAAAATTGGGAATTTCTGCTTCCTACTACACCACAGAGTTGTATGAAGCTTCGGTTATAATGGATCCTCCAAAGATTCATACTGTAGAAGAAGATGCTTTTGTTCAGTTTGTATTTGACAACACTGATCATAATGTGCAAACATTAGATGGTCGTGAAACCTTTCACTGCCTAGGAGGCATCGCTATTCATACACCAGATTCAGGTCTTTCAATTGAAAATGGATCAAAAAATGTAAGACAATGCCATCTGCTGCAATCTTAGCAACGCAAAAACAGATATCAACTGTGTTCTGTGGTGATATTAGTTCAAGGGGTTTGGAGAACATTCAATATGTTTCCACTAATAATTTAAAAATCGCAAATTCACCATTAGTTACACCAACAATCGCTTTGTACTTTTGGGCTAAGTGCGTCAAAATTCCGAAAATTCCGACCTGGCAAGGTTTCATGGAAATTTTGTCCCAAGCAGAAGAATATTTCCCGTCTCGAATTACGTGCCTACCTTTTATCAAGCAACCACCATCGAATATCATAAGTTTGAATACAGCTTTGCACTTATCTATTGAGGAGAGTCGCCGTCTAAACCAGAAAACATGTTTCGTTACATTTGATCAACCTTTGTATCAAAAAGGTCGATCTATCATTTCACAATCGCAAAATTCTGATTTGGAAAATGTAGTCGTTCGTTCCATCTTTTAATGTCATATCTTGGAGCCATAGGCTATTTAATGAGTGGAAGTGGATTAGAGGATTTGTGGTCTGTCGTGTACGCACCAGAATCCGTGAAAAAAATGGTAACTGGGCATGCTTTTGCGAGGTCATTAAGAGCTCATATTTTGACCTTTACAGCCTTGGGTATTATTATTTGTGAAATGAATCAAAATGAAGAAAATAAAAATTCCGTTCAGGAAATTTTGAACAATTGGTCTACAAATCCACCACTTTTACAACAGTGTAATGGCTCGCCTGAAATTGAAACAATGGCTCAACAGATAGAAAGAAAATTGAAACTGCTCAAACATAATGGTCCAACATCTAAATTGTGGGTACAGTATTTTCAGAGTGTTGTTATAGCACTGCAATACATTGATGCTGAGCGTTTGGGACAGTGGAAATTGCACTTACAGTATGTGGAAAAAATGTTGCCATTATTTCATGCCTCTGGCCATTACGCATATGCTAAAAGCGCACAAATCTATCTACAGGATATGGTTAATTTAGAATTACACATGAATGACAAGGAGTTTGACCAATTTACAGAAAAAGGTTTCTTTACAATCCACAGATCAGATAAAGCGTGGTCCGGTGTGTGGAGTGATATGGTTATCGAGCAAACTTTGAATCGTTTTGTCGGTACCGACTTGAAACATGGTGGAGGAGTTACTCCTAGCGTCATATCCCGATACCTTTTAGCTATGCCTTCGGTTTTCAATGTGATGGATCGTTTGGAATTTTTTTGTAATATAAGGTCAACAACAAATGAACAAGATGTGGATCTTTCAAATGCTCGAACCTTGAGAGATGAACGAGATATTGACTATCTTGTATTCTGGCTCAAACAACGACAGCCATTTAAATCTAGAAGTCAACTCATATCATTGTCAACAGGAATTACAGGGGGGAACGAAATTGACTATCATTTAGCATATGAAAAAGGTCGGAAGGGAATGGCATCAATGGTGGGAAAAAGTGCCAATAACGTAACATTGTCTCATAATTTCAAAGGTCGAAATTTGCCTTCGGCCAGAGATTGCATTCGTCTATGCGAAATAATATTGTTTCAATAGATCCATCTTTGCTATTTCAAAGAATTTCAGCTCCTTTTGATGGAGATGCAGAAATCACTCGTCGTGCTTTGGAATATGAACTTTCGCCTTTCCCTTTGAGTCTTTTTGATGAATGTGGAATGATGAGGAAAACGGCGAAAGCAGAATTGTATAAAATTTTTTAAACATCCATATTTTCTGAAACACTTTTGGAAAGATGTGCCTACATAACAGATGGAGGTTGGTTGTTGCATCGCGTTGTATGGCCTCACGGGAAAACGTACGGAGAACTTTGTAACATTTATTTCCAATATATTAGCAACCGGTAATCATTTTTGATGGTTACAATCACGACAGTATTGGAATTAAACGAGAGATACCGCCGTCGCGAAAAAAATATAACAGCGGATGTCGAAGTCTCTTTCGAAAACTTCGTCATTGTGAGTCAGAAAAAATTTCTGTCTAACCTTGTGAATAAACAAAGATTTATTGTTTTGCTGAGTTCATTTTTGATGAACTCGGGCCTGGAGACTAACAGAAATCAGAATATTTCCATCGGCGAATTGAGATACAAAATCTTTATTTCTTCAATTTCGAAAAGTAAGAAAGAATTATGTTTAGCTTTTCTTCCGCCCACTGTTGCCGTCTTACGTGAACATGCGAAACGTGTTTATTTTCAAATACAGCAATGGCTCAATCATCCATTGGATTATGAGAAATGGGGATAGAAGACAACAGCCACGATGTTGTTACCTATCATGAATCCGGTAGATCCAGCACCGAAAGATCTAATTGAAAAGGTTAGTGACTGTATCTATTATCTTAAGAAACATTTTTGTGTGTTTCGATAAATAAAGAATTCTATTTTCTGTATAAATTCCATGTATTTTGTGGTTGCAAGAAGGGTTGCGAAAATACGCATTGTACGTGTGTTAAATCGGGCTTGAAATGCAATAATATTTGCAAGTTTTGCAATGGCAAAACCTGCAGTAACGCATCCGCAAAAATTTCTTTGGGAGACGATATAATCGATTTGGATGATGATGCCTTTCCTGAAAGCGAAAATGAAGAAGAAAAAGGAATCGATTCAGAACCAAATGCCAACAATTTTGATGAGAGCATGGAAATTGACATTTGAGGAATCCTAAAAATAATAAGTGATTATTTTTACAATTTAAATAAAGTATTTATGAGTTTCAAATAATAAAGGCTGCCTTTTTTGTTTTTTATACTGAAATATTACATTTAGCATCACTTTTTTCTTTTTAGAGAACGTTGACAAAATCTTTACCAGGTCGACGAATGACGTCACAATATCGAAGAAATTGTTCGCTTCTTGAACTTTTTTTTTTTTTATTTAACGAATAACAGCCCCACTTCAACCACTTGGGGTTATTAGCAGTGGTACATACACAGTTTAGTCAGATCAATCTATACATATTTATGTCCTTAAGATATTTTATAATATTACCTGGGTTGGTTGAGAGGGCTTCTTTCAGGTCTTGGTTGATGTTGTTTTCTTTCCGTTGTAGGTCGAATAGGAGGCATTCAATGATGATGTGTTGAACTGTTAATCCGATATTGCAGGCTTCGCAGATGGGAGCAGGATTTCGTTCAAGGAGATGTTTGTTCGATTTGTCTCGATGAAATGTCATTGAAAAGTTTCCTTTTTTATAATCGTTTCCAAGACTATATCATGATGAGGGTGATAGAAAAGAATTTAAGCCCGCCCAAAACGTCCTCGTTTTGATGGCTAGGGGTATTTTTTGTAAGTGGAAACGACCATTGGCATTTTGTTTTCACCGACACAACATGCAGCAAAAATTCGTCTAATCCCGCGCCGTGTAAACGCGAAAACTCGTGTCTGCATTTTTCAGACAGATCCTTCACGGACGGCTCGGCTCGTACAGCATTCGCCATATCCCGCGCAGTTTAAACGCACCTTAATATTAGTTTGCAAATATAAAATTGAAAAAGTAGACTTTTTGTAAGTAAAATTTTAAAACATTGGTTTTATTTTATTGTATTAATTAAATTATAGGTTTGTAGACCTTTGTAAAATGAGTCAATTAAAAAAAGAAAAGTTGATTTGGAATGCAGAAACTTCAAAGAAGCTTGGACGGTAAAATATCTTTTTACAAACATAAATAAGAAAGCAATTTGTTTAGTTTGTCAGGAAACAATTGCTGTTTTTAAAGAATACAATTTAAAGAGGCACTTTACAACAAAACATCCAAAATATGCATCACATTCTTTAAAAGAACTTCAAACTGTAGCAGAAAACTTAGCAAAAAACTTGAATAAGCAACAAAATATTTTTACCAAACAAAGTAATATAGAGAAATCTACCACAAAAGCAAGTTATGTTGTCGCACACAAAATTGCTAAGTTCTGTAAGCCGTTTTCTGAGGCAGAATTTGTTAAACAATGCATGGTACAAGTGTCGGAGATATGTTGTCCTGAAAAGAAACATATGTTTGAAAATGTAAGCCTTTCAAGCCTTTCTGATTGGGTTAATCCGCTTGTAATAGTTAAAAAACCAAATAATGAATTAAGGCTTTGCCTCGACCCAAAATATTTGAACGACGCTATTAAAAGGGAACATTGTTTAATTCCAACGTTCGACGAAATTTCTTCAAAATTAGTAGGCTCTAAATTCTTCAGCACTCTCGATGCGGCTAGTGGCTTCTATCAAATCAAACTAGACGAAGAAAGCGCGAAACTGTGCACTGTAGGCACCCCGTTCGGCAGATATAAATTTTTGAGACTACCGTACGGTATAAAATCAGCACCGGAAGTGTTTGCGGAACGTTTTAGCAGAATTTTTAATATAGCTGGAGTATCAATCTATAGAGATGATATCTTAGTTTTTGGCAAAACAAAAATCGAACATGACGAGCGCTTAAAAAAGGTACTAGAAATAGCAAAAGCCCGTGGTATAACTTTCAATCTGAATAAATGCAAAATATCACAAAATGAAGTCAAGTATATGGGACACATTATCTCAGAAAAGGGTATTTTACCAAACAACGAAATGATCAGAGCTATAAGAGAATTACCCAAGCCCGAAAATAAAGAAAGTATTCAGAGAATATTAGGTATTTTCAATTATGTCAACAAATTCATACCTAACTTCATGGATGACACGGATCTCCTGCGACAATTGTTAAAAAGGATGTTGTATTCATGGACAGAAGAACATCAGAATGCGCTAAACAAATTGAAAGATAAATTAACCAAAAGCCCTGTTCTGCAATTTTATGATGTTACGAAACCCGTTGTAATATCTGTAGACAGTTCAATGTCGGGCACATGGGCTGTGTTCCTACAAAATAACTTACCGGTAGCTTACGCGTCAAAAGCATTAACAGAAACACAAAAAAGATATGCTCAAATAGAGAAAGAACTCCTAGCTATATGTTTTGGTCTGAATAAATTTCATGATTTCATATACGGTAAAAATAATGTTACAGTTGAAACCGATCATTTGCCCCTATTAGGTGTATTCAAAAAACCACTTAATGCGTGTCCGGCTAGGTTACAAAGAATGATGATTCAGCTGCAAAAATATGACTTCAATCTAATCCACAAGCGAGGAAAGGATTTAATAATAGCAGACGCATTGTCCCGAGCTTATTTAACAGCAGAATCGCCGAATGAAGATTTCGATTTAGAATTAAGCTTCCACGTCAATTTAATCACTTCCCAAATGAATGTCACTAATGAGGGTTTGCATAAATTAACAAATGAAACTTCTAAAGATATTGAACTACAACAATTGATCAAAACAATTACAAACAGTTGGCCCAACAAAATAAAAATATAGACGAAAAATCAAAAGTTATTTTAAATATGCAAATTAACAGTGATTGACGGAATAATATATAAAGCACAGAGTTGTGTCATTCCAACGTCAATGCGCAAAGAAATATTAAGCAGAATCATTATAATCACCTAGGCCTCAAAAATGTATTAAATTAGCAGAAGAGTCGGTATTCTGGCCTTACGCCAGTCAACAATATGCACCATCACAAAAAGCAGAAACTCTTAAACAACATGAAATAAAAAACTTGCCATGGTTCAAGATAGGATGCGATTTGTTTGAACTATACAACAATAAATACTTGATCATAGTTGATTATTATTCAAAATTCGTCGAAGTAGAAAAGTTAGGTTCTGACACAACCAGCAGCCAAACAATATTCTTAAATCTATATTCGCGAGACATGGAATACCGTACTTTGTAGTAACTGATGGTGGGCCCCAGTTTAGCTCAGAATCGTTCAAAAATTTTGCTGCAGAATGGAATTTCGAACATATTACAAGTTCACCCCTATATCCACAAAGTAATGGTATGGTTGAAAGACACATTCAAACTATTAAAAATATGTTCAAAAAAGTTTTAGAAGACAAAAAAGATATTAATTTAGCCCTATTACAATACAGAAACACACCAACCTTAAACAATTACACCCCATCTCAATTATTGATGTCAAGAACAACCAGATCCATTTTGCCAATGCAATCATGTAAACTAAAACCTAAAATAGTGAATGAAAGCAGAGTAAGAGAAATTGGCAAGAAACAAAACAAATATTATGCAAAATACTACAACACCACAAAGGGAACTAAAAATTTACAAGATTTATCCGTTGGAACAAAGGTTTGGGTACAAATAGTACCATCTAAGTCAAAATGGTCTCCAGGACAGATTTTAGAAAACATGAGCTTCCGAAGGTTTGTAAATTAGGTGATACGCATATTTATAATACAGTAAAATACTTTATATGTAAATGTACTCAACTTTAAAGAGGGAGATGTCAGAGTATATAATGCCTGAACGACCGTCCCGCCAGTCAGTTGTTGAATAGATGTTCTACCGTTAACGTGTCGTTTCTAACCTAACACTTAACCGACCCTACTTGTGAAGAAACACCACACTTCTGAGATTTCGATTCCTTTTTAATGAGTACCCCGGTCGCACGCACAAATATTCTCACGAAATCCACCTCCACGATCCGACCCCTTTTGTCCGACGTCCATATCCAGTCCCTTTTGCTAAACGTCCAGCAGTGGAAAAAGTGTTGCAGGAAATGCTGGATTTGGGGGTTATTAAGAGGGAGTGCACCCCTTACGCCAGTCCCATGACCGTCGTTTCGAAAAAGGACGGGAGCGTACGAATTTGTTTGGATGCACGTTGGTTAAATGCGAAGATGGTTGCGGACCATGAGGCTCCGGTTCCACCTGAGGAGCTTTTCCACTCACTAAAAGCCTGCAATTTTCTTTCCACGTTGGATCTACATTCCTCGTATTGGCAAGTCCCGCTCCATCCTAACAGCACTAAGTTCACAGGTTTTCTGTATGATAGGCGAACGTATACTTACCAGGTACTGCGTTTTGGTTTAAAGACTGCTGTCGCTTCGTTCTCTCGCGCCTTGGACGTGGTGCTAGGCCCCGAAGTCTTCTCGTTCTTTCTCAAGTACATCGACGATTTATTACTGGGATCTCAAACGTTTGAAGAACATCTGAGTAAATTAGAGCGAGTTTTTGAGAAACTAGCTGATGCGGGAATGACCCTCAATCTAGAAAAGTCGCGTTTTTTTACTGACAATGTACCCTTTTTAGGACACATCCTTTCTACAAGGGGCATTGCAACCGACCCTGACAAAACTCGGGCGATTCAAGAGTTTCCTGTTCTTAAAAACGTCCGACAGTTACGAGGATTTTTAGGGCTTTGCAACTACTACCGGAAGTTCTCCGGTTTCTATAGTGGGGCTATGACTCCCTTAACAAAATTAATTCAAAAAAATACGCGTTGGTCCTGGGGGACAGTCGAACACCGAGCGTTCGACTCGGTAAAACAATTATTTTTGAAGACAGTTTTGTTAAAGTTTCCGGATTTTTCAAAGACATTTTACTTACAGACCGACAGTTCTACAGTAGCTCTCGGAGTTGAGCTCTATCAACTGGACGATGAGGGAGAACACCGGGTGCTAGGTTTTGCAAGTCGGGTATTGTATGGACCAGAATTATTGTACACCGTCACTGAAAAGGGGCTGCTAGCCGTCATTTTTGGTCTAAAAAAATTTCGTACTCTGGTTTTAGGTCACCAAGTGATAATTCGCACCGACCACTACGCGTTGAAATTCCTGAAGCAATGTCATTTGCTCAATGACCGTTTGACCCGCTGGTCGTTGTTTCTAAACGAATTCATTTATGAAATCGAACATGTTCCTGGTGAAGACAATATTGTTGCAGATGTGTTGTCACGCCATCATCCAGGGGCCAAACGTCATAGGGATTTGTTTACAAACAAAATAACCTCACTCGTATTTTCGTTCTTGGGCATTGCAAATCTGTTGTAGCTTTTGAATTTCTTTCAAGTTGGAGCAGCATTTTGAGTCTTGATTGATATCTCGTTTCCATTGAATTGAATCGAACATTCATCAGCGAAGTAGTTAAAGGCAAGTAGCGAAAAGTGGCACCAACGAAATTTGTACGTCGTTCAAGGTAAAAGTCCGTAATTATCGTTCCAGTGCGTTATTAGAACGAGTTAACTTGTGTTTATACATTCAGTTAGTCGCTTGGTTTCGTTTAATAATTTGTTTTTTTCATTCTTGTGCTTACTGAAGTTAACATTCAGCATGTCAGCCAAGGCTATAAGTAGCAAACGAGCAGTTCTTAAGAGAAAACTTACAACGTTCGAAACATATGTTCAAAACTTCAAAGAGCAGATTAAATGTAATGCTACTATTGCTCCAGAAAAATTCAAGGAATTGGAAAGGAAGGTGGAAGGCATGAATTCAGCTTTAGGTGGTTTTGAAATGTTTACGGAAGCATATATAACAGAAGATTTAGAAGGTACAGAGGAAGCTTATGGACACCTGGAAGATTATGAGGCTCGATTCACTGCTATATGGGGAGTAGCTACAAATATATTAGAAATGCAAGTGGTGAGTCCTTCACGTTGCCCTTCTGATGCTGAGAGTTTGGGGACAACTGGAGCAGCATCTAAAAGTTTGGTTAGAGTTCTAAAGCTACCTGAGTTAAAATTGAAGGTTTTCGATGGTACTTTGTCAGAATGGAATCTTTTTAAGGAAGTTTTTGTAGAAACAATTCATAATAATAATGAATTATCAAATATAGTCAAATTTCATTATCTAACCAGTGTTTTAACTGGCAGAGCTTCAAATGTAATTCGTAACTTGTCAACTACAGGAGAAAATTATGATGTCGCTTGGCAAGCTTTATGCACACGTTTTGACAACAAAAGATTAACTGCATCTCATCATTTGCGAAATTTGAGTAGCTTAGAACATTGTAACAAGGAGAATTCAAATCATCTGCGAAAACTTCTAGATAACTGCCGTATTTGTGTCAGGTCTTTGGACAAGTTAGTATCTCCTGATCAGCAGAGAGACTTGTGTTTCATCCATTTGATATGGGGAAAATTGGATTCTCGCACTGCTCGTGACTTTGAAACGTCTACTTCCGAGTTCCCCACGTTGGAGGAATTTTTTGAATTTTTAGAAAAGAGGAGTTCTGTTTTAGAATCGATTGAACACAGAACTTCAAGGATTTCGATGGATAGACCACATTCTCGTACATTGACAGAAAACATTTCAGTTTCTTGCGCTTGTTGTGGTGCTGAATCGCATAATTTGAACAATTGCACGAAATTCAAGTCATTATCGGCGCAAGAACGTTTAAGTAAGGTCAAATCGTGAAAGCTTTGTTTGAAATGTTTCAGTAGCAATCATTTCATTGCCAAGTGCTCTTCAAAGAGCTGTTGTCGGGTGTGTAAGCGGTCACACCATACGTTATTGCATTTTTTGGAAAATAGAAATCGAGGAGATTCTGCACAGTCGGACTCGCATCGCCAATCTGGTTTTAAGGGTGCAGGTTCAAATTATAATCGCGTGCGTGACAGTAGGGATAATCCAGTATCAGACGTATCCAAGATTAATTTGATATCTGCTTCAGGAGCGTCTTGAGATTTAAAGTCGTCGCAAGTTCCATCATGGGCAACACCGGGTTAAATTTCTTCGTTTTCTCCTAGTAATTTGGCCTCTCAAAACCAAAATTTGTTGATTCATAACACAAGGCCAGCGTCTTTCGTTTCATCTCAAAATCAAGGGCAAATATTGATGCCTACAGCTATCGTTCAGGCTTCTGGGTCGAAACGTCGTATCTTAGCAAAGGCATTACTTGATTCAGGTAGCACGGTTAACATCGTGACTGCTGATCTTTGCGAAAAATTGAAATTGAAAACTAGTCGGTTAAATCAAAACATCTACAGCCTTATTGATAGACAACGCCTTAGTAGAAAGCTAGTAGCATACTAACTAGTAGGCATTAAGGACCTACTAAGTATGTCGTAATAATAGTCATAAATTTAGTAGATACTAACTAGTGTCGTCTTAGTAGTAAAAATAGATGTGGCAACATTGCGGATATCCAGTTTGACCACAGAAAAAAAATGTTTTCTCACTTCATTGTGTTTGTTGGCTATGTTTATATGTGCATTAACGGTTTTCGTACGTTAAGCCGGAATTTCACTACTCTCGTATAGTCTCGTGTGTAGTGTGGAGTGGCTGATTACACTAGTCCCACGCATGGAAGATAGAATACTATCAAATGTACCAAAACAACTGAGCTATTCAACAGTTGTCCGTCAGTTCGCCACCGCTCTGAGATAAGGCAGTGAAATCGCCACCACTGTTCTGACGACGACTCGAGCGATCGTGAACACACGAGAAGACAAGAGACAAGAGAAGTCGAGAATGTAAAATTCTAACCATTTGAAATGCACGAGTCCGATACGCTTCGGACGGTCTTCGACACACCACACGAAAATAGTGAAATTCCGGCTTTAGTTTTGATTAAATGAATGAAACAAATTAATTAACTGTTATTAATTAAATCAAAGAGGATCATGGATGATTTAAATATTATTGATGTAAACGAGGAATTGGCAGAAGTAGAAGAAATTGAATTTTCTAGAAACCAAAAACCAAAAATATATTTAGATCGGCAAAATCCATTAGATATTTATAACGATGAACAATTTAAAAAGCGATACAGAATGAGGAAAGATACGGCACGTTTCATTGTTAGTTTAATAGAAGACAAAATTTCTTATATGGGCACAAACCGAGGTCTTCGAATATGCCCTGCAACTCAAGTATTGAGTACTATTCGAAACTTAGCAAAAGGGGCATATGGTGTTGATTTGAAGGTACGCTTAGTAGGGGAAAACGCCGCTAAACATACCCTAGCTGTCTATTAACTTTTTAGTAGCCTACTAGCGCTAGTAGTCTACTAACTTCGTTTATTAATAGGTATTCTGTTAGTGTACTTCTAGTAGATTCTCAGTAGCTACTAACTTCGTCTATTAATAAGGCTGATTAGGTTTAGGCAATAAAAGGTCACATGTCAGTACGGTTTGCGACTTGTATATTCAAGCACATTCTGGGAGTTTCAAGCAGAAAATTTCCTGCCTTGTTTTACCTGAAATCACGTCGGAAATTCCATCGTTCACATTCGATGCATCTTGTCTTACTTTACCTGCGAACATTATCCTAGCCGATCCTCAGTTCGATGTGCCTTCTAAAATTGATATTTTATTGGAAAGCGGAATTTTCTGGTCATTGCTCCTTGATAAGCAGGTTTCGGTGCGCAAGGGCATGCCTGCGCTTCATAGTACACATCTGGGTTGGATTCTGTCGGGACCTATTCCTTCGAAAAAGAACTTTGTGCATTCACAATCTCGGTGCAATCTCGTTCGCACCGACACTGATCTTCAAAGACAATTAGAAAGGTTTTGGTTGGTTGAAGAAATCCCTTCGCAAGTTGTTGTTCGTTCTCCAGAGCAAGTCGCCTGCGAGAAATCATTTATAGAAAATGTCCAAAGAAAAGAAACTGGCAGATTTGTCGTGTCCCTTCCTTTGAAGGAAAATCCCGAGATTCTCGGCGATTGTTATCAACAAGCAAAAAAAAGGTTTTTGTCTTTGGAGCGCAAATTCAGCGCACAGCCTCAGTTTTCTCAGGAATATCGCAAATTTATGGCTGAGTATTTGAATTCTGGTCATATGTCGCTTGCCCAGCTTCCTGAGCGGATTTCGTATTTTCTCCACCATCACGGGGTTCTGAGAGAATAATCAATTTCGACTAAACTTCGCGTGGTTTTCGATGCTTCTCAAGCCACCACGTCGGGGCAATCCTTCAACGATATTTTGATGATAGGCCCAGTTCTACAACAGGAGCTTTTTCACGTTCTTTTACGATTTCGTAAACATACTATCGCATTGGTGTCGGATATTAAGGCCATGTATCGTCAAATCGATATTGATCCTTCGCAGCGCTCTTTGCAGCGCATTGTATGGCGTTTCTCTCCGGAGGAACCCTTGCAAACTTTCGAACTAAATATGGTTACCTATGGTACAAGCTCGGCAAGTTCTTTGGCAATTCGTTGTTTGCGTCAGTTAGCCCAGGAGTGTTCAGACACTTCCCCCCATATCGCCAAAATCATTTGTAATGACATGTATGTTGACGACGTCCTCACGGGCGCCGAGTCTATCATGGAAGCTCGAGACATTTGCAAAGGTTTGTCTGAGATGTTGATTAAGGGACAGTTCGAGTTGAGGAAGTGGCTTTCAAATGAGCCTGCTGCGCTAGATGGTGTGCCCCAAGACGCATTACATCCTCATATGTACAATTTGAATCGCGAAGAAAAGGTAAAGTCACTTGGTCTTCAGTGGGATTTGGTTTCCGACAATTTTAACTTTTCCATTGGTCTTTCAGATAATGCTGCTTCTTCTCTATCAAAGCGAGTTGTTTTGTCTGAAATATCCAAGATTTTCGATCCATTGGGTTTTTTGTCGCCTTGCGTGATTCTCGTAAAGGTTCTTTTACAGGAGTTATGGCTAGTAAAATGTTCTTGGGACGAACCACTTCCATCGGAAATTGCAACTAAATGGTTGAATTTTAGAAAAGATCTCGTTTCCTTAAATAGTTTGAAAATACCTCGGCGTATTACGGTCTCGCAATACTCAGACGTCGAACTTCATGGGTTTTGTGATGCCAGCAAATCGGCATATGCTGCTTGCGTGTTCGTTAGAAGTACAGGTCTTGATAAAAAAATTCTTTCGCGCTTGTTGTGCGCTAAAAGCAAGGTAGCGCCCCTCAAGGTTTTGTCGATTCCTCGTTTGGAGCTTCAAGGAGCTCTCTTGTTGTCTCGCCTTATAACGCAAGTTTTATCGCATTTTGATTTAGAGTTCTCTCGTGTCGTTCTTTGGTCAGATTCTTCTATCGTTTTGAGTTGGCTTAGAATTCAGCCCTACAAATTGAAGGTTTTCGTCGCCAATAGAGTCGCTGAAATACAGGAAGCTACCCGTAGTTTTGAATGGAGACACATTGGGTCCACTTTGAATCCCGCTGATGTGGCCTCCAGAGGACTCCGCCCTTCTTCATTGATAGATTTACAATTTTGGTGGAATGGACCAAGCTTTTTGTTACAAGAATCAAGTAGTTGGCCCACTTCCAATTTTTCGGTGCCTACCTAATCTACCCGAAATGGTGTCAATTCTCACTTTTGGAGGTCAATGTTTGGCTGTACATTCGTCTTCTGACGTCGTCATCGCTTTTGACAGGTTCTCGTCATACTCCCGCCTTAAGCGTACTATGGCATTCGTTTTACGTTTCATTTCAAATTCTCGGCTGCAGAAGGCTCAGCGCTCATTCGGAGCATTGTCCGTTTTCGAGTTGTTAAACTCCGAAATCGCCTTGGTCAAGTTATCGCAACAGTTCAGCTTCCCGGAAGAGATATCTTCGTTGAGACAGAACAAATGTTTGAAGTTGTCATCTTTAAGATTTTTGAATCCAATATTACATGAAGATGGAACGCTCAGAGTAGGTGGGCGCCTCCCAGATAACTTTATAGCATTCGACGTTTGTCACCCATTTTTAATCTCCGGCAAGCATCGCTTAGCCCGCTTGATTTTAGAGGCTGAACATGTCAAGCTTTTGCATGCAGGACCTGAAAATGTTCTTGCCGCTTCACGGAACCGATTTTGGATAACATCTGGTCGTAATCTTTCTCGCAAGGTATTTAGAAGGTGCATAACATGCTTCAAGCACAAACCGAGGTTCAGCTCGCCGCCGATGGGCAAACTTCCAGTAAGTCGCACAATTTTAGTTTATCCGTTTCACACCACGGGCGTTGATTTTGCGGGTTCCATTTTAATAAAGGACCGCAAGGTTCGTTGCAACAAAAAGATAAAGGCTTACGTTGCTCTGTTCGTTTGCTTCGCCACAAAAGCTGTTCATTTGGAGCTTGTTACTGAATTAAGCACCGATGGTTTTTTACTTGCTTTTCGTCGCTTTATTGCTAGACGCGGCAAGCCCGCGGTCATGAGTTCGGATAATGGAACAAATTTCGTTGGAGCTTCTCGTAGGCTCAAAGAATTATATACATCTTTGAAGGAAAATAATGATTCAATTGCAAATTATTTAGCTAAGGAAACGATTCAATGGAAATTTATTCCACCCAGAGCACCTCACTTTGGCGGTCTTTGGGAATCGAATATAAAAACTTGCAAGACGTTATTAGGAGAGGTTTTAGGCAACTGCTGCGCCACCTTTGAAGAGATGAGCACTCTTTCGTGTCAAATCGAAGCAGTCGTAAATTCGCGTCCGTTGTGCCCTATTTCCGATTCTCCTCAAGATTTAGCCCCTCTCACACCGGCCCATTTTTCAATTGGTCGAAGTCTGATAGACGTGCCCTTAGCCGGTATGGTTACAGCTCCACCAAGAGACCTTCGCTCGTTCAGCAAGGCCATGGACTTTGTGCGTCAGCAATTCTGGAGACGTTGCAGCGTCGATCGAAGTGGTTTCGCGCCGAACTTGATCTACAACCAGGCCAGTTAGTTCTTATCAAGGAGGACAACGTGCCGCCATTGGTGTGGCCTCTGGGACGAATTACCGAGGTTATTGAAGGTTCGGACGGTCATGTGCGGGTGGTCAAGGTACGAACTTCTCGTGGTGAATTGACACGCGCTGTTCGGTATCTTTGCCCTCTTCCTGTGTTGAATGTCGAAGATGAGCGTTTTTAGCAAGGTGCATGTGTTTACACTAACAGTGCGCGTGTTTGCGCTGACTGTACGTTTTTCGTTTTTCTAATTGTCGGTTGTTTGTTGTAATTTATAGATTAGTGATTAATATTTATGTATTCAATATTATTTCTGAATGTAATTTGAATTTCATTCAGCCGGGGGAGGATGAACGCGCCATTAGCTTATTTCTCTTAGTTCATAAGTTGTAGGTGGCGCTGTCGCCACCCTTGTGATGTAAATCATTTTTTGTTCGTTCAGTCAGTTCCTTCTTGGCTGTCGTCGTGGAAACATTAACTTGTCGTGTCGTATCTCTACCGCGTTGGTATTTCCAACTAAATCGTTTTGTTTCCGTTTTCGTAATACAGTCCGCTTTCGTAGTTGTCGTTGTCGCTTTCCCCGGTTGGCAAATTAATAAAACCAGTGTTATCGGAATCGGGTTTTCCTGATACTTAATAAGATCGGCAGCCCATTCGCAACCAGTAATAAAATGCCGGCTGAAGGAATTATAGGGATCGGAAATCCCCAATCGTTCATAAACTACCTCAATTTGGTTTATGATCTTAACGTCTGGAATAGGATGAAGACAGGGTGGACAATTGCAAAAACCCACTTAGTTTACAATGTTGAACAGGACCTTTGAAGGCATCGGACGAATTTAATTCAGTCGAGTCGAGACAGTCGACAGTCCTCGAGTTGTGAGTGAGTGGAATAAAAATTTGGACTAAACATTATGAAGTGGTCTCAGGAAGAAATAATGCGGTTTCTGGAATTATTCCAAAATGAACCAATGATTTGGAATCCTAAAGATGCGGGTCATAAATATACACCTAAAGTGACTGACGCCTGGAGGAGGATATCAGTTGCCATGGGAAGACCCATCGGCGAATTAAAATCGAAAAAAAATTCGCTCATGGCAACTTTTCGTCAACACCTTCGACGAAAGAAAAATTCCTTGAGGTCTGGTGCAGGAGCAGAGGAAATATATAAACCCATATGGGTGTACTACGATGAAGACATTTTTGGCAAATGTGTACAAATGCGACTCAACGATGAACACAGAAGAAGGAATGGTGAGTACATTTAATTAAATTTCGATATTTTTTTTCAAATGAAAATAATGTCCTAACGACATCGAACAACTTTTGGAAACTCTTTTTATACCTACTCAAGAGTGTTTGAAATGTTCTCAGAATTTTCATGTTTGTTCAATATTGTTTTTCTTTCTTAAGGCAGCGACGTCTTCTATAACTGGTGTACTGAATGAATCGATGACGAGCGACACGACGGACTTTCTTGTTGAAGACGCCAGCGGCAATAGAATCCAACCATCTGAGGAAAACAGTGCCAACAAACAAGTACCTCAAAAAAGGCGACGTGAAGATGTGAAAAAAGAACAGGAGATGTATAAGAAAATTCAGAACACTGTGTCCAATTTAAACGATGTTTTAATCAACCGGAATAATCGCGATGAATGCGATCTGTATGGTCAAATAATGGCAACGAGGCTACGGGAGTATCCACTGCAGGAAAGAAGAATTATGATGCATATTCTGGACGAAATATTACTACGAACCCCAATCATGTGCAAACTGCAAATCCATTTACCGATTGTCGTCCTCCTCCAATTCCTTCAAACTTCCATGAAAATGTCTCCCAATGTCCGTCTTCCGCTTACCAAACACAACCATCATCCTCCAATTTCCCAATCCCAGAATATCCGTACAACATTTTCCCCATTCCTCCTCAAAACCAATAATTTGTATTTGTGTTTTCTACCATTCATTGAATAAAGGATAAGATAATGCAACTAATGTTTTGAACTCCTTGGAATCCCTCGTAGAAGGACCTGTATTTTTTTTTTTAATTTAAATTCATCAAGTTCAGCGTAGAACTTTCGAAATATCAGGAATGCCTTATAATTAAAAAAATCATTAACTTAAGGTCTTCTTTGGTAAATAAAGTAAAAAATTTTCTATGACTGCAACAAAAAAAAAATTTGTAATTTTATTCGATTCTAAATTGATTTTAATTTGATGAGAAGATTCCTGAAATATACCTTCTATATCTCAATTTTTAGGCCCTCATTTTTAGGGAAAAATGTTTCATGTACTTTTCAACCACATATGTATTTAATATCTAGCAACTAATAATCTTCTTGCTTTAATTTTCTTTAATCTGTTATCGAAAATGAGAAGAAATGGATGAAAACAACAAACGCATATCTCAATGATTTAAGGCAACTCGTCTTATCGCTTCGTGGTCCTTTGAAAACGGCACCAAAAACCGCCCTCTAGGCGGTTGGGGCGAGTGGCAACGAATTCGAGCTCACGAGCACATAAATAAGATTTGAAGTGTCGGTTTCAGTGGGTCTTTCAAACGAAAATGGTTAAAAATCTACACGATAAGGGCTGCTACCTGACGAGTCACGAGGCGAGAGTGTAAATGCATAACAAGGCTGATCCTTTGTGCGGAGCAACTAAGCTCAAAACACATAAAATTATTAAATCAGAAAAACATTGAAAGCCTTTCTTTCAATAAACATAATAGAATATTATTGAATATAACTATTTAATTTCATTTCTGGGGAATTTTAAAGTAACCGTAGCAATGGTTGTATTATGTTTATCTCCAATTAATCAGGAGATAGAAAAATATATTTCTCAATGCGCTTTTGCACTCATTATCTTCCGATTTCTCTTTTCTAATAATTTGACGGTCAGCCCATAAACTGAAGAACAGAAAGTCGTTGTCGGCGTGTGACGATGTAGTGCACGATGGATCCAAACGTTGGCGGCCGTCGACGGGCAACGACGGTCGGTGACGTGTCGGTCTAATGCGCTTCAACCTTAAACCTCAATTACAAATGTGAACTAGAAAATATCAAGAAACCTGAAAGAAAAATCATCAGGAAAATCCTTGGCCCAAAACAAACAGATGAAGGATTTCGACTTCATTTCCGTACTATCACAGAAAAATACTCCAATATTGAAAGTGATTTCCGTAAACGCCGACTGAAATTTTTTGGACTGATTATGAGATTGGACGATACCCGACTGACGAATAAAATTCTCCAACACACACTTAAACTAAAAGTTACCACGACATGGAACGAACAAGTAAAAAATCGACCTTGCAAAAGCAAACTTGAAAATTACGGATACGGAGGACCGAAAAATGTACAGACAAAAAATCCACAACTGGAAAGTTGAATCAGAGACCAAACCTCGAACAACAGCAAAATGGACAGAGGAGAGACGGTCCCAACACAATGAAAGAATGAAGAAATATTGGGAAGATAAAAAGAACAACAGATTATGAAATGCTTTTTGTGATCCTTAATGGATTGAAACATGAAAATAAAATAAAATAAAATAAAGAAAGGGTTTCTCTCTCACCATTCAGTTTAGTTATCAGAGGCATCCAGTTCTTACCAAAATTTGTAACCAAGTGCTATTCTGTTTCTTTACTCATTCGACGAATAAATTGTGTTATTCAACTTTACACCGTCGTCTTACTTAATTATATTTTTTAAAAGTATCCCAAGGGAAGAAGAGTCATGAGTTTTATAGAACTGAAGATAATAAAGAATTGAGTAAATATATTCTGTTTGGGCATGCATTTGGTGGTTGCGACCCAATTAGTGCGATTTATAAAAAAGGCAAAAAAGCAATCTTCCAAGTTATTGAAAGAAAAACCTATATCAAAGAGGCAAGTCAGATTTTTTACCGAAAAGATGTTAATGTTCAAAATTTAATAGAAGTTTCACAACAACTCATTCAAAATTTGTATTTACCAAATAAAAGTAATAATTTATCCCTGAATAGAATAAGATATAACATCTACCGTGCTTCATTAAACACGGTTAGAAAAAAAGAACTATTGGTCACCTTACCCCCTACCGAATCTGCTCTGCGAGAACACGTGAAGCGCTTATATTATCAAATACAGCAATAGAAGATATTGATGATTTTTCTATTTTGTGGAAATTCATATCTAAGTGAAATGAAATGAAATGAACTCTCTTGTCTATTTCCACCATAACTTTATTTCACAATAATTAGATGATATTTTGGTGGGCTTTCATGGATCTAATAGGCAAATAGATCAGTTTCTTAAATACCTCAATAATTCACACAAAAATATAAGTTTTACTGTAGAAATAGAATCAAATAATTCAATAAATTTTCTGGACCTCACAATAACGAGAAATAGAAACAATACTCTCTCATATAATATTTATAGGAAAGAAAGTTTCACAGATGCCTCAATTCCAATGGACTCATTTAATCATATGACCCATAAGCTTGCAGCATATAATTCCATGATTCATAGAGCTTTTTCTGTACCTTTATCAGATAAAAATTTTAAAACCGAAATAGACACAATAAAACAAATCGCGACAAACAATAACATACCAATTAATTTAATAAATCAAATAATCAAACGTAAAGAACAAAAAGAGATCTCACTTTTATTATATTGTATAATGGAAAAACCAGAAAACAAGTATGTTAGCCTCAATTATGCTGGTTCCGTTTCAGATAACATCAAAAATTGTTCTTCCAAACTCAATATTCAAACTGCATTTTCAAACAGTCCAAATTTAAGCAAAATCCTTTTTAAGGCAAAGCACAAGACAGACAAATACAATAAATCTGGTATATACAGGATAGAATGTAATGATTGTTCAGCAGCATATGTGGGACAAACTGGCAGAAATTTTAAAACCCGTTTCAAAGAACACGTTTCCTCAGACAATAAATCCGCAATTTTCGAACATATTAATTCCACAAAACATTGAGTATCCATAGATAATCTTAAAATTCTACATAATATAATAAAGGGAGAAAAATGAATCTGTTGGAATGTCTAGAAATAAATAAGTTATGTAAAAACCCAAATTTCCAAACTCTCAACGGTCAACTAGACCTTAATCCTTCCCCACTGCTCAATCTGTAAAAACCCGTAATTTAAGATAGAACCGCCTAACTACCTGTAAATAGGATAACATAAATACCTTCACCTGGCCACTGTATACCTTACTTGAGAATGACATAAACGTCAAAACCGGTCGTAATTATTGTGAAATAAAGTTATAGTGGAAATAGACAAGAGAGTTGTACCATTGATATTCTGGGTATACGTCCGTTGGTTATCGCTAGAAACCTGGAAGGAAAGACAAGCGTTTTGACGTTTCGCTGGGATCACACCGAGCATCATCAGAGATGTTTTCGCTGTACGAGACAGTCGGAAACTGATGGAAATTTCCTTATGCTGCTGTATTTATAGGCGATTCCGTAAGTTGTAAGGCGTGCCATGACCTCTTGTATTACGACCTGAATTATTTAGAAGAATATAGCTTGAGCCGTGATTTTGAATGTTGTTTTGATCATCCGTGGAATGTTGATGACTTGAAAAATTTGGAAAATCGTTTGTGCCAGGAAGTGCAATGGTTTCTTGATTATCTGGATGTGCGATAATTCTTGGATCGTCATGGGTGTTATTTGACTGAATTTGTGATGAAAAATTGTTTGGCGATACATGATTTCTTCTTATAATAGTTTTCCAAACATTTGGCAAGAAATGTGCATCGTCTCTTGTATTTAATTCACCTTGCTTTTCAATTTCTATAGCTTCTCTAATGAGTCTCGTTCTGAAATGAGATGTATTAGAAATTTCTTTAGATGTCTCGAAGTTTATTTTATGTCCAGTTGAAAGTTCATGTTGGAAAAGTGCTGATGTTGTCTGTTTGTTTCGAATGGCGAGCTTATGTTCATTCACTCTAGCAGAAATACGTCTATTTGTTTGACCCACGTATGATTTCTGACAGTTACCGCATTCAATTTTATAAACACCAAGGTTTTCTAGCTTAATTTTGTCCTTGGGGTTACCTAATATTTGGGCTATGGTGTTTAAAGGTTTGTAAGTGACTCTTATATTCTGTCGTTTTAAAATGCGGCCTATTCTGTCAGTGGTGCCTCTAATATAAGGAAGGGTGACGTTGTTTACAAATACTTGTTCGTTTTCTCTTGGCTGTCTATTGTTGTCATTTTGACGCAGAGCATTTCGTATTTGTTTGGAACTGTAACCATTCATTCTTAATGCACCAGTTACGTTGTTGAGTTCTTGGGGTCGTTTGTGATCATCGGCTAAACGTTTAGATCTAGAAATTAAAGTGTTAGCAACCGACTGTAATTGGGATGGATGATGGTGTGAAAGTGCATTTAAATATCTGTCAGTGTGTGTCGGTTTCCTGTACACTGTGTGGCTATAGTGTGGCTGCAAATCTTTTGAGATTAAAACGTCGAGAAATGCCAATTTGTTATCTTGTTCGATTTCAGTGGTGAATTGTATATTCGGATGTTGAGAGTTTAAAAAAGTCACAAAATTGTCAAGTTCATTTTGTCCATGTGACCATATGCTGAAGATATCGTCCACATATCGGAGCCATAGTTTTGGTTTTAGAGTTGTTTGATTTAGAGCTTTTTTCTCGAAATAAATCATGAACAAATTAGCTATAACAGGAGAAAGAGATGAACCCATTGAAAAAATGAAAATCTAAAAGTGAACATCATACACCTCCATGGGGAGATGATGTATAAATCTACTAAGCTGTATGAAGATTTGAGATCCAGAAGAACCATTCTGCTGTGCGACCTCACTTTCCTAATCAGGTGTCGTGATAATAACAGATTACCAACCTTTACCAAACTTTCTTATCACACAGCGACAAGGAAAACAAATAAAATTCTACATGACGCAAGTAAGCTGCTCCTGAAGGAAGCCATACACCAAAAAAGGAGAGAAATCGCAGAAATTGAATATGACCTACTCCACATTCACCTTGAATTGGCCAACAAATTACATCCTTTGTTATGGAACCAAGTGGACACTCTCACTTCCTGGCGCATTGAAACCGATAGAATTTTGAAAAACGAAAAACTAGAAAACAAATTCCAACGACTGAATCCACCAAGAAAGAATGAAGAACGGTCCAACCTGGACCAAGATAAAATAATTCATAACCTTTCCGATCATATCCTTTCTAATTCTGAAAAATTTGTTTTAAGCAAAGGTTTTAATTTTGCTGTGACACCAAAACACATCCCTACTGAAGAAATCATAGCTGAAGTTGAGTCTTCGTTAAATACAATAGATAAACAACAAGCAGAAATAGTAAGGCAAGAGGTTTCCAGAATCATTCGTACTTGTCGACCACCTGTTCCAAACTCAAAACCAGACGAATATCGTGCTTTAAAAGATTTAAGAAGGAATGAAGAAATTGTTATCCTAAAAGCGGATAAAGGCAATTCCACAGTGGTAATGAATAGGACTGATTATCAAGAAAAAATGGGTGCTATATTACAAGACCAATCATATAAAGCAGTTCCCAGAAATCCGACTACATATTTAGAAAGGACAACTAAATCCAAAATTAAAAATTCACCGATCGATCCTGAAACACAAAAAAGACTAATACCACGAGAAAAATCTAGCAGATGCCCCAAACTCTATGGTTTACCAAAAGTCCACAAGCCAGATGTTCCTCTTAGACCGATTGTTAGCGCTTTTAACTCCCCATTTCAAAAACTTGAGAAATTTTTGGCAAAAATTATGCAACCTGAAGTAGAAAAAGCCGAATCATACGTAAGAAATTCTCAACACTTTATTCAAATCTTAAAAAATTCTCAGATTAATGATAGTGATATTTTATCCAGTTTAGATGTGAAGTCGTTGTATCCCAGCATCCCTGTTGATGAAGCTTTAGAACAAATTTCCATTAATGAATCTTTTCCACAATATGTCATTGATTTAGCTGAACATTGTTTGGAAAAACACATATTTTTCTTTCAATGGTCAAATGTACAAACAGATTGCTGGTGCTCCAATGGGTTCATCTCTTTCTCCTGTTATAGCTAATTTGTTCATGATTTACTTCGAGAAAAAAGCTCTAAATCAAACAACTCTAAAACCAAAACTATGGCTCCGATATGTGGACGATATCTTCATCATATGGTCACATGGACAAAATGAACTTGACAATTTTGTGACTTTTTTAAACTCTCAACATCCGAATATACAATTCACCACTGAAATCGAACAAGATAACAAATTGACATTTCTCGACGTTTTAATCTCAAAAGATTTGCAGCCACACTATAGCCACACAGTGTACAGGAAACCGACACACACTGACAGATATTTAAATGCACTTTCACACCATCATCCATCCCAATTACAGTCGGTTGCTAACACTTTAATTTCTAGATCTAAACGTTTAGCCGATGATCACAAACGACCCCAAGAACTCAACAACGTAACTGGTGCATTAAGAAAGAATGGTTACAGTTCCAAACAAATACGAAATGCTCTGCGTCAAAATGACAACAATAGACAGTCAAGAGAAAACGAACAAGTATTTGTAAACAACGTCACCCTTCCTTATATTAGAGGCACCACTGACAGAATAGGCCGCATTTTAAAACGACAGAATATAAGAGTCACTTACAAACCTTTAAACACCATAGCCCAAATATTAGGTAACCCCAAGGACAAAATTAAGCTAGAAAACCTTGGTGTTTATAAAATTGAATGCGGTAACTGTCAGAAATCATACGTGGGTCAAACAAATAGACGTATTTCTGCTAGAGTGAATGAACATAAGCTCGCCATTCGAAACAAACAGACAACATCAGCACTTTTCCAACATGAACTTTCAACTGGACATAAAATAAACTTCGAGACATCTAAAGAAATTTCTAATACATCTCATTTCAGAACGAGACTCATTAGAGAAGCTATAGAAATTGAAAAGCAAGGTGAATTAAATACAAGAGACGATGCACATTTCTTGCCAAATGTTTGGAAAACTATATAAGAAGAAATCATGTATCGCCAAACAATTTTTCATCACAAATTCAGCCAAATAACACCCATGACGATCCAAGAATTATCGCACATCCAGATAATCAAGAAACCATTGCACGTCCTGGCACAAACAATTTTCCAAATTTTCCAAGTCATCAACATTCCACGGATGATCAAAACAACATTCAAAATCACGGCTCAAGCTATATTCTTCTAAATAATTCAGGTCGTAATACAAGAGGTCATGGCACGCCTTACAACTTACGGAATCGCCTATAAATACAGCAGCATAAGGAAATTTCCATCAGTTTCCGACTGTCTCGTACAGCGAAAACATCTCTGATGATGCTCGGTGTGATCCCAGCGAAACGTCAAAACGCTTGTCTTTCCTTCCAGGTTTCTAGCGACAACCAACGGACGTATACCCAGAATATCAATGGTACAACATGCAATTCCGTCCGTGAAAATCTAAAAGTGAACAGACAAGAGAGTTCATTTCATTTCATTTCACTTAAATACAGCAATGGTTGGGAAAAATTTTGGACCCAGAGGAATGGGGAAGGAAACGAACGAATACGATATTAACACCGATTACGACTATCTTGAATTTGTAGTTTATTATAATCAATCACATGGTTGAATGCCCAAGGAAATTCTGATATGTTTATACAGATTTCGTATTTCATTAATTATATCACTCTGATCAAACTCTTTTGTTTCAGATATTCTGTAGTTGCTATAGTAACTGTAGCTCTGCAAGATGCAGTTGCAAGAAGGCAGGTTTAACTTGTAATTTTGCTTGTACATTTTGCAATGGCCAGACTTGTGATAATCTATCACAGAATTATTTAGATATGGAGGAGGTGATGGAGGAAATCGATACGGACGTAGTAGAAACGTTCGATTCATAATAAATTTATTAAAAAATTATTAATAGCACGTTAGTTATATTATTATATATTTCTTACCCAGTTGTTTTTAATTTTTATGAAAAATTGTCTCAAAGTAGAAAATACATAATTTTGTTAAATTGAATACACAGAAAATGAATACAGTTTTGTTATTTTTGTTCTTGTTAATGTCCTATTACATTACATGTATGTAGGAATTTGTTGCTTCCTAGTTAAATAAATCTTCGTCCACGTCTTTTCTCTTTATTTCGTCGTTAATTCTCTCGTGCCAAAAAATATAACAACCCTCTTACTTCATATATTTTCAACTAACTACTCTACGACTACTTGATTTTTACATTATTTATCACCGAGAGGCCTGCTTATAAAAAAAATATTATTCTAACCATTAAATTTATTCGCGAATCCTACACTCGGCCATCCAATTATGAGTCCGACCCGGACTCACTACTTTCTTCTGATAATGCCCACAATTTCATGTATTCAGCGCAAGTTGACGTGTTCATAGGACCTTCGTTATCACCGACTTTTACAACGTCAAATCGATCATTATCTTTCACCTTGGTAACTTTGTAAGGTCCCAGATATTTCGTCCGTAGCTTCAGTCCCGATCCGAACTGGGTTCTCTTGATCGCTACAAGATCTCCAGATTTGTATTTGGCGGCATCTTTTCTTCTTGAATTATAGCCTCTCCTATTTTCGTCTTGAATTTTGATACAATTGGTGATGACTTTATGCACCTTCTCTTTTAGCTTTGGAATAGCAAATTCCTCTTTAGCTATTTCCTCGGTTTTCTTCATACCGAAATGACTAACTTCATGTATCTTCCTAATTATATCGATTTGCATAGCGCTTGGAACGACAAGTAATTCTTTTCCTCCTTCATATTTGTCAAGTATTTCATGCTTCATGAAGTATCCTTGATATTCAGTTCCTTGTTCTATAAGCTTCTTCTTGATAACTTGAATTTTTTCATCTTGCTGTTGTGCCCTCCTAATTCTTTCAATGCAGCCGTTTTCTTCAGACAAAGCCATTACTATCGGGTACCTACTCAAAGCATCGACATGTTTCATGTTGTTTCCTTTTCTATGAACTACTTCGTAGTCATACTCTTCTAACATGAGCGCCCACCTTGCGACTCTTGTCGAGACTTCTTTCTTCTCTAAGGTTTTTTGAAAGGCTGAACAATCTGTTACTATACGAAATTTTGAACCCAGCAAATATATTCGGAACTTCTTTACGGCGTTCACGACAGCCAGAGCTTCCAACTCATATGATGTATATTTTTCTTCTGCTGGTGTCGTTTTCTTGCTGAAATAATAGATCGGATGTAATTTGTCGTCTACATTAGATTTTTGTAACAAACACGCATCATACCCATACATACTAGCATCAGTATGTAATTCGGTATAAGCACCTCGCCGAAAGATTTGTAATACCGGTGCGCAAACCAACATTTCTTTTAATTTCTGGAACGCTAATTTTTGTGCGACGTCAAACGCAAATAATTCCTTTTCTCGTAGGAGATCACTTAACGGCTTTGCAATTAGTGAATATGATGGAATGAACTTTCGGAAATAACCGGTAAGTCCCAAAAAAGACTGAACTTGTCTTTTCGTCGTTGGTAGCGGAAAATGTTGAACAGCTTTGGTTTTTTCTATAGAGGGCTGTATTTTACCACCTTCAATGACGTATCCAAGGAATTCCACTTTTCTTTTTAAGAACTGACATTTTTCCTTCTTAATTTCGAGACCATATTCGGCAGCAACCTTCAATACTTCCTTTAACTTTACTAAACCTTCCTTTTCCGTTTTACTGTGAATTATTAAATCGTCCATATAGAACACTAAGATGTTCTTCTTTATTAACGGTCTGAATATGTGACTTATGTATCTTTGGAAAACAGCAGGACTGTTACATAACCCAAACGGACATCTTAAAAACTCATATTGCCCTGTGGGAGTTACAAACGAAGTATACTTTCTACTTTCCTCGGCTACTTCGACGTGGAAAAATCCATTCTTGAGATCAATAGTTGTAAAATATACTGCCCCTTCTAGCTGGTCCAGTACATCTTCGATCAGTGGTAATGGAAAACGATCTTTTATAATATTTGAATTTAGCTTCCGATAGTCACAGCAAATTCTCTTAGTTCCGTCTTTTTTGTTGACTATAACGATTGGACTTTCGAAATCAGAACAGCTTTCACGTATGATTCCATTGCTTAACCATTCCTCTATCTGCTTATCCACTTCTATTTTATCTGGTGCTGATAATCTTCGCGCCCTCTGATAAATAAGTTCGTCGCTTCTCAAAATAATTTTCATTTTGACATCAGTGGTTTTTACGTGTTCGGGTGAATATTCTTGCAATAAACTAGCGACTTCCAATCTAGTGTGAACATCTTCTATATGCTCCAGTTCTACTCGATTATCATCTTCGTTCAATTCAATATTCATGAACCACTTCTGAGTTTCGTTTTCCTTTGATTCGAATCTAATTCCACGTTCATCAATGGTGACAACTGCTTGCGCTAATATGTTGGTCCCCAAAATAGCTCGAAATCCTGTTGCATTATTGGGCAGGATATGAAACAGTATGTTGAAATTATTTCCGTCTATTTCCACATCTGCTTTAAATGACCCCAAGGTATCAACTTCATGAAATCCCAAACCTCTTACGGTTGTCCGTTTATCTGCATATGGTATTCCACTAAAATAGTCGTTATAGGTATCTTCCCTTATCACACTGATGTCGCTTCCAGTATCAAACAATGCATCAATTAATACTGAACCATACTTTAGTTTTATCGAATTTTTTGGAATACGTTCCATTACCAACATATCAGCATCGGCTGTCGCTCTATTTCTATCTCCACAATTCTTTGAGATATGTCCAAATCGATTACATTTGAAACATTTCGCTCCTTTCGATTTATCTGGGCAATCAATTGACTTATGACCCTTTCTTCCACAACTGAAACACGTCAAAACATTTTCTTTACTGCTTCGTTGTCCGATTCCTTTCTCTCGCTTTTGTTCCTTCGTCTTCTCGTTTCTACGATCTACTTTCACTTCAGCTGAGGGTTGAGTTCTACTATTTATTACTTCAAACATTCTCAATTTTTCTTTAAATTCCGAAAAGTTCTTGGCACCATAAAGCACAATTTTAACGCTGGAATCTCCTCGAATTCCATCTATGGTATATTGAATCGTGACATCAGTTTCAACGTTACCCCTGCTGGCAATTTCCCTCATGGCGATCAAGTATTCTTGTACACTTTCTTCTGGTTTTTGCTTCCTCTCAATAAGCGCTTTATGAATTTGTGCACTGTTGACCCTACTCTCAAATTCTTCAACAAGTAATTTTTTAAGTTTCATCCATGTTTTTATTCCCCTTTCAGATTCGATATACAATTTCGCCACCCCTTTCAAACATTTCTTTGCATAAACCAATTTCTGCAGGTCATTCCACTTTGCGATATCTGCGATTTCTTCAAAATCCAAAATCCATCTTTCAATTGGATATTCATCTTTGCCTGAAAACGATCGTATGTTATCTTCCACGTCTCGAAAACTTAAAACAATAGCTTCGTTCTTCTTTACTCTATTATATTCACGTTCTTCTTCATATTCAATATTCTCGTCATTATCGTCCACTTCTTCTTCTGATTCTTCATTTTCGTCTTCTTCATTATCCAAAGATAAATTGATAAGAAACCGGCAAATATTAACCACCAAGTTATCCTTATCGCGTCTATAATTTAACGACAAAATTTGGCTAACAGCTACCAAATCAGGAAGTTCTAATTTCATTTTTACGTCTTCGACTCTTTTCAAAAACTCTTTTGATTTATCATCAAACGTGAACCCTGAAAACTGCATGACTGACTTTCTAGCGCTTCGCGGAGCACTTTCTCTTCCAAAACAGATGAAATGGAGAGCCTTAACTGTAGACAGCCTGCAATTTGCTATCTGCTGTTCGATTCTATTCATTTTGCCTAGCGTCAAAGTCGACATAATGAGTAGGATATCGCGAAAACAATACAACCGTCAAAGTGAAATCTGAACAAATGATAGCAAAGTCAAATAGCGGTCTCTCGGCGTAACAATTAAATATAAACGTTACATACAAGGTTCGTAATAAAATGTGTTTACTTTCGTCCAATCTTCTCGTCTTTACCGGCGAAGTTGTGCAGGTCTTCGTCCCACAAGCTCCTTCTTCACGTCTTCTTCCTGAAATCGAGTCGATCGTCCTCTCGTAGTCGATCCCGCTCGTGAAATACTTCAAATCACTCTTCTCGCGCTCTCGTAGTCGATACCGCTCGTGAAACACTCTTCTCTTCTTACGTCCCTCGTAAATTCAATCACGGCTGAGCCCCCAAAATGTAGGAATTTGTTGCTTCCTAGTTAAATAAATCTTCGTCCACGTCTTTTCTCTTTATTTCGTCGTTAATTCTCTCGTGCCAAAAAATATAACAACCCTCTTACTTCATATATTTTCAACTAACTACTCTACGACTACTTGATTTTTACATTATTTATCACCGAGAGGCCTGCTTATAAAAAAAATATTATTCTAACCATTAAATTTATTCGCGAATCCTACATGTATGTAGTGTAGGTACAGAACTACCCTACCCTTGTTCTATAGAGGGAAACTTGAAGAAAGCACGGCTAGTTTATAAAAAATAAGATTTGAAGTTATTATAGATGAATGAACTTGGTTCATTGGAAACCAACTTCCTGAAGCGTACGAACACGTCGCCATAACACCTGACACTTTTGGAGATAATTTTGATTCAGGTACGTTTTCTTATCCATAATAGACTATCAAAATATAAATATATAATTATGATGTATCATAACTATTTTTGTTTACAGAAACGCGAGATGACGAGGACGTTCAGGAAATTGAAGATGTGGAAGCCAACTTCGAAGATGAACTAAGCGAAGATGGTAATTAACATGTTTTATTAATTGTAATTTTTGTATCAAATTTCAGATTAATAAATTATAAAATATGAATATGTACATGTGTATATAATCCTTTCATTAATCTGTGAAGAAAGCACAGCAAAAATTTCCCTTAAAATGGTCAGATTAACCATATTCCTCCATATAATTGCCAGATTATGATTCAGGCGGACAATAACATCAAATTGATCCCCCTGCCGAAAAATCTGACGCGCTGGAGTATTTCAAGGTCACCATTTTTTTTTACATATTAAAAAATCAATTATGACTTAACTCCACGTGCAAATCGTCAGCCATTGTAAGAGTACACTTTTTAGGGTTTACTTAACACTCACTTTAAATATCTGACACGCTCGAATAACTTTTTTTTTCAACCACTCGTTCCGGCCACCCCCCCTCGATTAATTGTCAGATTAATATCTAACAGTTATTAGTAATATAAAGCGCCTATGTACTATAATGCCTGGGCCACGGGTCCTACGCTCCAAGCAAATTCGCTCTGCGCTGCCAATCGCTCAAAAAACAAATACATGTATTTAAATTAGGTAGGCCACGAGATTGTGCTGCAACTTTTGAGCGAAGTTTTTAGTTGACAAATCTAAACGAGCGTCAACAGCCGTTCGACGGTCGTTTTTTCGAGAACCGATGACATATATATGGAAGGGTTCAAAGCGGGCCCGAACTATTCCGGCGTAAATTACGAGAAAAAATTTGATAAAGAATTCGCTCCCAGCGAAAGCGTCTGAAACAAAATAGTTTGTTTCAGACGCTACACCGGTCGCCGTCCCGGAAATTATTTTGATCGATTTTGGAGAAACTATCACTAGAAAGAAATAAAAAATTTGCGGATACTCCAAAGTCGACGGGGGCGGTATTATTTTCAAAGTTATAGCGTTTCTGGTTCTATCGGAAATTGATCTAGCTTGCTTATTTAAAAGATAGACATTATTTTCAATTTGGATTCAAAATGAAATCCATATGAAATCCTGAATTGTTGTTTTTATTTGGTTCTGAATGGAAATTAGGTATCCATTAGAATAATCGAGTATACTAATTTTAAATCACAAGACTACAGAATTTCTGTTCTTCACGATATTCATGTGCCATGAAATGAAAGGAAAAAATTCAGTTTGTAATAAATAAAATGATCGGCTCTACCAGTGTCATTCTTCGAGTGACAATTTTTTCTTAACAATAGATTTAAAGAATGAATTATTTCATTTTTCATTCGATTCGTAGACATTGGAGCCAAATTGTTACCAGATGGAAAACGACAACGTTTCTGTGTCTAACGTTTCACATCCGGTGACCCTTCACCGGGCGGGTGGTCTACGATGACCATTGTCTGATCCTTAAAATTTTACGCAAAGAAAAGTAGCCCCGACCTGCTATGGAATTGTTGCACCACATTTAGCTAAAAGCAACATTAGAAGTAGCGACATTCAAGCGAGTTAGTGCACAATATCTTCTAACTACAAGATTATCTGAAAAGTGAGTGAAAACTATGAATACCGAAGATTTTATTAGTGCAATACATCAACGTCCCGCATTGTGGATGAGTTCACATCCGCAACATAAATTTAAACATCTCGTGAAGAAATTATGGGAAGAAATAGATATGCAGTTTCCAAAATGCCCAGGTAAGTTTTTCATTTATTATTTTTAATTTAAAATATTGACAGATAAAAATATACAAAAGTTTCCCAACAAATATACCACGTATTTGTAGCCGATGATTTAAAAGCTATTAAAATACATTTTAAATTGATCCCTTATTTGGGAGGCTTGTGCTGTACTTCTATTATTATTTCTCGATCGTTGCAAGGTATTGGAGTTCATATTAGAATTAATCATTAGGTAGTCAATATCTTTATGTCCATCTCTGTCCCTTACAACATTATGTAGCAAACACGCAGTTTTTATTAGTAGCTTTGCATGTGCTACATTTGTTTCTACTGGTTTAAGAAACAATCTCCACTTACTTGTAAGAATACCATATGCATTTTCTATGGTGACTCTCGCTCTTGATAATCTTTTATTAAAATTTCTTTTATCGTCATCCAGATTATTACCTGGATATGGCCGCATTAAGAAGTTTTTCAATGGATATGCTTCGTCTCCAACTAAAACATGTGGTAATGCGATATTAGATCCAGGTAAAATGCGTGGTCGTGGCATGTTGAATCTTTCATTCGTAATTAAATTATTCAGTTTTGAGAAGAAGAATGTTCCCGCGTCACTTTGTCTTCCTCTTCCTCCAATTTCAATAGTTACAAATTTATAATCTGCGTCGGCAACGCCTTGGAGTACGAGAGAGAAAAAATGCTTGTAATTGAAGAATTCACTCCCGCTGTTTGATGGTTTTTTTATTCTGAAATGTTTTCCGTCCAGAGCTCCAACACAATTAGGAAACTGCCACTTCAGAAAAAATTGCTCAGATATACTCAACAAATGTTCTTCCGTTGGTTGCGGCATATGCACGTCCAGTAGCACTTTCCAGATTATTTTACAAGTTTGGTAAATACACTTCGCTATTGTACTTTTCCCAAGTCTGAATGAATATCCAAGAGCTTTGAATGACAATCCCGTGGAGAGAAATCTGCAACATAAATGTTATGCAATCATAATGGCACGGAGAGGTGCACAAAAAAACCATACATACATATACAAAATCCATCAATACAAAAATAACCTCTAATTACAGATGTCAAGAAAAAATGGAAGAGTTTAAAGGACACGTATAGAAAAGAATTGAAAAAAATTCCAAATCCACGATCAGGTGACGCGGCCATACAGACAGACATGAAATGGAAGTATTTTCAACTGCTTTCGTTCATGAAAGACGAAATGCTGCCCACGTTAAGCGAGAGCAATTTAGATACAAGTTTGCTGGAGGAAGAGCCGATTGCTGAAAGTGATCTGTCGCAAGAACAACTCGAAGAAGAAAACGGTCAAATTTCGTACGAGCAGAACTGTTCCGCGTCGCCATGCACACACGTCTCGGGAAAAACATCGAGAAAACGAAAAACACCAGCCGACATACGGCAAGAATACTTGGAGATAGAGAAGAAAAAACTAAGAATTATGGAATTGGAATCTTCTAAAAATGATAAAGTAGAAGAATGCGAGGACTACCATTACTTGATGAGTATTCTTCCTCAAATGCGGCAATTGTCTCCAGAAAAGAAATTTCGTTTAAGGAATCGGATTAACGATCTCGTCCTCTCAGAACTTCAGAAGTGAACATTCCGTTCGTTTGTTAAAAACAAATTTATTTTTTGTGTTGACATATTTCTTTATTTCATCTTTAATTATATTTCATTTTTCTCACTTTAAATTAATTATGCTAAGTTGGTTTTAAGATTTATTTATTAAATATTTTCGCGTAGTCTACATGTTAAGTATTTTTGAGTATTTTCATTTATTTTATTTTCTGTTTATATTCTTTCTCCTTTAAATATGTTTTTTCAATTATTTTTGTTATACCTCAGGATAAATATACCGTGAGCTGCTTGAAAAACGAACAAGTTATGGAATTGCTATATGTTTTACAATATTCCAAAAAGATATGGTTGAAAATTTCTTACATTGTGACGGAAAACAACTTTCTTCATATTGAGTTTGAATAAAAACATAGAAACTTCATTTTTTATCAGAAAGCTACCATGTTTTTTCAGGTTATTTATAATAATTTTTTTATTTTTAATTAATTTAATTAATTTCAAATTAATATTTATTTTTTAATAAAGAAGAAATTTCGATGTTTCATTTTTTATTGGTTTTAATTGGTTTAAATAAGGTTTTGATACAGTAGGCTTGAGTTGCATTTCAATACGGTTAAATTTATTTTTTCTGCAAATACCAACAATGTGTTTTATTAATAACTTGTTTCATTGAATATCATCGTAAACTAACTTTTTTCAAATACGACCCAACTTTTTATGATGACGTATATATTTTTTAATAATATGATTTATATTTTTCGTAATAACTTTCTATGAGTTATCAAGAAAATTATCCGATATTTTGAATACTTATCATTAACAAAAAGGAATGAAATTTTACTCATACCTGAATTTCAGATAGTTTCTTAATTCATTTATGGAAAACCAAATTTCGAATTCAAAAGACGATCGCCATTATATTTAGATATTGAAAAGGATGAGTACCGAAAAACGACTCTTTGTCGAAGTAGATGGTCAACAGAAATGTTTTGAATAATTAGGAATTCTTTTAAATAGTTTGGAATTAAATTGATCCTATTTCAATTATAAAGACTCAAATGGATGAACTTACCTCAAAGTAAGAAAGAGTTTCTCGTCCGGCGAAATAATCCGTGTGTCGTTGATTGACGCCAACAAATGCGGTTTTATGGCAGTGAGTATATAATCGAAAGTATCAATACTCATTCTGGTGTATCCGAAGAATTTTTCGGGGAAGCTCCTGATTTCATTATATATAACATGAAATTCACCATATACAAGTCTGTCTTTATTTAACGTGTGTACACCTTCCCTAACATTCAGAATATCTTCAGAAAGGTAGGGGCTACTTTCAAAACAATATCTGATAATTTGCGATGTATCCATTTCGTATCCACTTGTGTTGTAACACGGTGCGCCCTTCGAACTGATTTATCTACCGCCTTCCGTAGGCATATATGTTCAGACGCCACATGCGAAAGTCGAGACTCGTGGCCTCATCTTCTACGCTGTTCGCTGCCGAGCGGCAGCGCTCAGCGAATTTGCTCGGAGCGTCGAAACCCGTGGCCCTCCGGTAAATGACTCACGCGCTCGAGTATTTTTATATGACGATTTTTTTTACATTTTTGAACAGGTTTACACGGTCAACCCCCCACTAAAATGGAAAACGCGACATAAACTTTTTTTTGTTCAAAACATAATCTGTAGAGTCCCCATGACGCTCGAGTAACTGCAAATTTAGCATCTCGGACTCCCCTACTATAGACTGTTTTTTATTTACATTTACTTATAATCTTATGGTGTCGGGTGGGCAATAGCGGCTGCTAGACCTTTGTTTGTGTTATAATCGTAGTCTTTGTAATCGTATCACGTATCAGTGATCAGAAACTTTTATCACAAAATAGTCGTATTCTATTTCGTTTTTATTCAAAGATATGGCTAAACAGCAACTAACACAAAGTGAAATTCAACGTGCCCTCGTTGAAAATGGCGATGAAAACATTGTTGTGCGTGAGTGCGATAATGATGATAATTTTGCTGTTTACAGCTGTTCTGATAGTGAAAGTAATGTGACAGAACCAGCATCTGAAAACGATGATGAACAATTATGGAGTGAGAGTGATGATGTACCATTACAAGAATACGTCTCAATTGACACTTATAAAGGAAGAGATGGAACAATTTGGAAATCAGAACCTGACAGGCAAAGCCGAACGCCTCGACATAACATAATTCGCGGTGGTATTATAGACAGTTTCTGCCTTTTTTTCGACGATCACGTATTAGAAATAATAGTAAAATATACCAATACTGAAGGGCTTAGAGTTTTACAAATTCGATGGAAATCAACAAACAAAATCGAAATGCAAGCATTTCTAGGTCTTGTATTGACTATAGGCGTCAATAAACAGGGAGGTGTGGATTTTAGAGAATTCTGGGACCCTATCTCTGGCAATCCAATATTTCGAGCTACAATGGGAAAAAATAGATTTGCTTCTTTATTACGATTCTTAAGATTCGATGATAAAAATACGAGGTCCCTGAGAAAGTCAAAAGATAAACTTGCGCCTATTAGATAATTATGGGAATACGTAAACCAAAACCTGAAAAAGTTTTATTTGCCTGGAGAAAATCTCACTATTGACGAGCAGCTTGTACCTTTTCTAGGACGCGTATCATTCAAACAGTACCTACCTAGCAAATCTGATAAGTATGGTATGAAAATTTGGTGTATCTGTGACAGCAAAACTAGTTACCCCCTATTGGGTATACCATATCTCGGAAAAGAAGGACAAAACAGGGCGGAAAATTTAGCGTACAATGTAGTCAACCAGTTATGTAAACCATACTTCCGAAGTAACAGAAATTGTTACTTTTGATAATTATTTCACGAGTATTGATGTCGCAAAATGTTTGGCACAAAATCGTCTTACAATAGTTGGAACATTGAGAAAAAACAAGACATGTACACCTCCAAATTTTCAACCTAAGAAAACCCGCGATATTGGGTCTAATGTATTTGGATTTTATAAAAATACATGTATGACATTGGTCTCTTATGTACCAAAAAAAGATCGTGCTGTAATCTTTTTGTCTACGATGCATCATGGAAAGGAAGAAGATGTGAACAAAAACAACAAATCTGAAATAAACTTGTACTACAACTCCACCAAGGGAGGTGTCGATACGCTAGACCAGATGGTTCATGAGCATACAGTTCGGCGTAAAACAAATAGGTGGCCAATTGCATTTTTTCAAAATATTATGGATGTTGTTAGCATTGCATCGCTTATTATATGGAAAAATATACATCCTGATTGGAACTCACGTAACAAAAATACACTTAGAAAACTATTTTTACGTGAAATCGCAACCGAGTTGGTAACACCTCATATACAGAGGCGAAGCACGAAAGGACTATCAAGTTACCACTTACCAGCCATGCAAGACGTGGCAGGGTCAAATCAGGAAGCTACTCAATCATCTGAACCTGCTGCAAAAAGGAAGAAGCGTTGTTATATTTGCCCTTCGAATCTGGATAAGCACGGACATGATCATGTTTCTGGCTAATAAGCCTTCGTCAACGCGGTACAATCCAAGCTCCAACTGAAACTACAAATGAGCACTTGGTCTTTTCGTTGAACCCTGTATTTAGTTTCTCTCTCCCGAGTTCTTAACATCCTGGAGTTTGGATTGTACCGCGTTGACGAAGGCTAATTAGCCAGAAACATGATCATGTCCGTAGTTATCCAGATTGCGGGATATGCCAAAAAAACATCATCTCTTATCATACGTATAAGTATATATTCTCAACTCATTTGAATTTTCACCGCCAGTAAAAATACATGAAACAATCATGGTCCCTCACAAAGGTTTCAAAGAATCTAAATTCGATCCCAAATTTTGATAAACTCCCACGCAGTACAACGACAGCAATCAAAAGTTCTTTTTTGACTCAACGGATTTTGGTTTGCCATGAAAATTTAGTGGCTTATTCAACACGATTCAATGTGTAGCCAATTTTTAAAGTTTTCTTCCTATGACAAGATTAAACATTAATTTTTAGAAAAGAAAAGCAAATTTGGTAGTTCTTCGCGATTTGCAACGAGTATCTTAGTCGTTGAAAACAGGGGGGAATAAAACCAATCTATTTAGAATCGATTTCAAATTCGGCATGAGATTTTTAATATCAAATTTCCAATTACCTTCAAAGCTCAGTATTGTATTACACCCGCTAGAACCAAACCGTCGCCGTGAACTCGGATCGTCGCAAGTGGAGAACGAGCGGGGGGCTTGCGCTTTGATTTCCCCTCCGTTCCCAATTGAGAGGTACACATATCTCTTTACGGTTGAAATACCACGAATTTTGATTTCAAAAACATGATATAGAAGTCGTTTTTGGTGCCATTTTTTCCATTCTTTCGATTGATACAAAAAACCTTCTTAATACGTCACTCCGTTTTCGAGATAGGAGCGTTTCAATGCATTTTTTCTTCTTTTTTCATAGAAATTTAACGCTTGGAATTGTTTTACTATTTTTGTCGCAATCAGCGGGGTCGAAAATGAAAATGACAAAAATTCCATCCATGAAGTCGAAATTTCAGGATTTCAGGAGAAATTTGACTTAACTACAATGAATACATAACAATTTATGAGTGAATGTCGATTGAAACGTCGGCGTCGTACCTATTCAATTATCAACATGTTATCGTTAAGGCATTTTGAAAAATGTATTTTCTCAAATCTCTTTTCAATGAAACATCTCGCCTCTTCAGACTCGCCCGCGGCACGGTTGGCCCTGTCGTACATTTTTATACCTACACGACCACTTTCTCTCTATTCAAACTGTTTTGAGTACTTCCAACATCTGGCATTGATAGTGCCAAACGTTGCAGTACGTTGTTGAATAGTTTACTACCCTTGTTTCATAGTTCAGTTTCCTGATTTTAAAATAATTATCATCTTCAATAAATTACAAAGACATTCTAAGCAAACTTACATACCTACAATCCGATGTTATTTATAGTCCAGTCAAATTAGCTCTGAATTAACAATCGTAGAGACAGGATAAATTTAGTATCGTTGGATTTGTAGGAAAATTCTGAACAACTTTTTCCCCGCACAAAATGTTCCCATTCATGTCTTTCATACAAAAAAAATACATCAAAGTTCATATATTACTCATATATTCAAAACTAACCGTCGTACGACAAATTGGTTTACATTACTTGAAAGAGAAAAGGAAACTATATTGAAACCAGTAATAAGTTCTCATTTTTTCATTCAAAAATCACGTTAAAACTTGAATTTTTTGAAATTCAATACATTACTAGATTATTGAAATTACCTAATACAAGAGAACGCTGGCAACAGCGCAAGGCTACTCGGACGGTTCTCTTCGTGTTGTGACTAAAGAGAGCGGATGATTTACAATTTTTCCGTTTACGATACCAATAAACATTGTTCGAATGAACATGAATTTGGCGGGAAAAAAAATGCCGTACTTGTATTGCTGATGACGATAAAAATCAGAATCCCGTGATGTCAAATGCATTTGTATGAACACTTGTATTTTGAGAAAAAGGGAGCTCATGATTGAGTGGCTATCAAGTTAATTAGACAAAAAGGGCATTAAAGGTAATATTCAGCTGTCCACAAATAACCGTTACATTATAATAACATACCGATAATTTTAACAAAATAGAAAATGGGTCAAGTCATTACAGTTCGGCAAGTAGGTAGTTTATTAACAATTTTAAATCCTTTGTTAGACAAATGTTGAAATAGTATTTAATATTCATCATTGGTTTAAATATCTTTTGATTACCCTTCATCTTTCGAGTGTCATTCAATTCGCAGAATATGTCTTAATGTCTTTTGAATAGCAAATTTGTCTGTTGGCAAGAGTAAGTATTGAATACATATATAAATACGGTGCGGAGTATTCAATCCCAGTATTCTTTTACTGTCCGCAAGTAATAATGTGCCATTATAATTATTTCATACGCCAGTTTAGTTTTTGGCTTGCGAATCAACAAGTAAATAAGATCTGTGAGTGTCATATAAATCAAGGTAAGTCTCATTTTTATCAATATCAAATTTTTAAATAATTATTTAATTTTTGTTACTTTGTCAGATTCATTACCAAATTTCCACAAATCAAGTTATCAACAAATAGAACGTGTTGAATATTTTGAAGAAGTCCAACTGAATTTTTTTTCACGCCGTAAAATGGAAAATAAATGCGTAGTATGTAATGAAGATGTGTCAGAAGAGCAAGCCTTATATACCATGACACAAGAAGATAAACAGAAATTTATCATAACCAATAAGGCAGAAAATGATGAGAAGTGGCTTTTGTGTAAAAATCGCTCAAAAATACGATTACATTTGGTTTGTTGGAATCAATTTACCTACAACATGGACGAGCCTCCGGAAAAAAAGGCTAGAAACAATTTTGAATACAAAGCAAGTACTTCCAAAGTATATACCGAGAAAGAAGCTTCGTTATCCGATGAAAATAAGCCGACTTCCTCTCCTTTCGATTTTTTGAATACTTGCTTTATATGCTCCAAACGAGTGTATAAAAATCGTCAAAATTTTAGAATGCTTTCGCAGAAACAGGTGAAAGATAAACTAATCCTTATAGGCGATCAAAGGAATGACGAAATAGGTGATGCAGTTTCAACTCGTTTAAAACAGCTCGAGCATAATATAAAAGCATCCTATCACAAAACGTGTTATGATGGTTTTCAAAAATTTGCTGCCCCTGAGGCGATGGTCGAAAACTCTGAATTCGAAAAATATTTCGAGACCCTGTGCGATTATATTGAGACATCCGGTAAATTTGAATTTATCTTGACTGATTTTGAAGATGCCTTGGGTCCATCACCTGTTTCATACCGCACAATTTTCAACAGATTAAAAGAAAAATATAAAAACGATATCCACATTTCCCAAAATGTTGGGAAATCACCGAAAGTTTTCTTTAAAACCTTTGATGTTATAAATATTTGCAATACATTTCTTTCTAACGGCGTACCTCCCACCGATATAGAAAGCAGAACTATTCTGACAGTGGCTGCAAGAATATTAAAGGCAGATATAAAAAATGGAGTGGCAAAGATAGACGAGTATCCCGCTGCAAGTAAATTTCTGGATAATGTTGTGTCCGATATTCCACAATCTTTGAATTATTTTTTGAATGAACTGTTGATGGTTAATCCTGATGAATATGATGGAGATGATTGCCACGTAAAACGTGATAACATTTCGCATGCAATCGTTTCGTTCCTTCACCCTCGTTTGTTCACATCAACATTTCAAATAGCTGTGGGTACTTACATATACAGAAAAACAGGATCAAAATTAGTGATTGATCTCCTGTCACAATTGGGTGTTTGTTGTACATATTATGCGTTACAACTGTATGAAGCATCAACTATTATGGATCCACCAAAAGTTAACACCAATAACAGTTTCGTACAATTTGTTTTCGACAATACGGATCATCAGGTAGCAACACTTGATGGGCACGAAACATTTCACTGTTTAGGTGGTATTGCCGTGTATACTCCAGAATATGATGTAGAAATAACCGGTGGATCTAAAAAGTTAACCAAAATGCCGAACGCCCATGAGTTATCATCAAAAAATCAAGTTGAACATGTCCCACTTGGAAAATACAACGGTAAGGCATTAAACAATTTGAAATTGAGAAAAATTGAACTCCTCAAAATTGGTGATTTACCTACATTATCCCTTTCAAATGTTGTATATTTACTTGGATGCCAAGAAAATATTTCAGGATTTCCCACATGGAAAGGATACCTGGAAGTCGTTTCGAGGGATCAATCTTATTGCATGTCGGATATTAGATGTTTACCATTCATTAACGAGCAACCTTCCAAACTACCGACTTTGAACACGTCATTGCATTATGCAGCCAGGAATGCTCCTAATCAAAAGACAGTGTTTGTCACTGACGATCAGCCCTTGTATATTAAGGCTCGCGGTATCGTTGCCGAAGGAAATCCAGCTTTACAAAACATTGTTGTTCGTCTTGGAGGATTTCATTTATTGATGTCCTACCTTGGAGCGGTAGGTTTCATCATGGAAGGAAGTGGGCTAGAAGATTTGTGGGCCGTTACGTACGCACCGGAATCTGTGAAAAAAATGCTTAAAGGACATGCATTCGCCCGCTCGTTGAGGGCTCATATTTTGACATATACTTCACTTGGAATCGAAATTTGTGAAAAATTGAACGTAAGTCCCGATTCTAAAGATAATATGAGGAAATTTTACGAACATTGGAATACAGATGACATGAATGAGTTAACGGATATAAACGACATTTTTGATGATTCCTGTGATGACAGAAGAACTTCCTGCCCCTAAGGAACTATTAGAAAATGTAAGACGAATGAAAGTAAATGATTATTTCAATTAATACAAAAATAAATATGTTTCAGGTTTTCTGCAGTTGCAAACAAGATTGTACCACTACAAGGTGCTCCTGTAAGAAGAGCGGATTGGAGTGTAATAATCATTGCAAATTTTGCAATGGTGAATCTTGTGATAATGCATCACTAGAAAAGCATTCATTAGAGGAAGATGATAGTTACGAAGTAGAGGAATTCAAATGAATCTGTAAAAACTGGTGAACATGGAACAAATTTGTTCGGATGTTCAACCACTTTTGCTGTGTCGAAATTATCGGAAATAAACTGGGTTTTTCAGTCGAAGACTTTTCCCAGTAAAATTTTTGTTTCATTTTTTTAATTTTATCCCCTTCTTCCTATACCTCTTAGTACGAAAACTATCCGCATCTACAAGTTTTACCACTACTCACGGTTATCGACCGTTTTAAGAAACGCATAACAATAACCTTTTATAGTAAGGACAATTTTTCCCTTATTTAGTTATTTTTATTCATTAACTTATCATGTGATATTGATTATGTAAATCTAACTAATCGACTAATTGAAAGGTTTCCACAAGTAAGAATCTAATTTAAAAACAAAATGCAAATCGAAGCTGCTTGCTGAAAGGGAGCTGGTGGAAACAGAAATTCAATGACTCGAATAGTGCCGCAAATATACCTGAACATCGTAAATATCCTAATTCGGAAGCCTGAGGGGTCGTACCGACAGAACCCGCACTTAGATGTGCTGTTGCCAGTTCTATCCTTTTCTTCTACCCGCACAATGGCTTCATTTTTACAAATTTCAAATTTTGGCTACTCATTTTGATAAAAAACCGCAACCAATCAGTGTTTTGAATTCACTACACTAATTTCTTTCTCCCGATGAAATCCAAGTCCCCGTACGACTGATTGTTCAGGAAATATAACACTTTAAAAATTTCATACCAGTTTATTCGTATGAAAGACAAGGATGGGAACATTTTGTGTGGGGAAAAAGTTGTTCAGAATTTTTCTACGAATTCAAAAATACCAAATTTATCCTGTCTCTAAATATTGTTAATTCAAAGCTAATTTGACTGGACTATTACTTTCCTACGATATGAACGACTTTCATAACATCAACCACTCGAATGTTACAAAAATAAAACTTTTTAATGGCCTTTTTTGTTTGTTGTAAAATTGTCTATACTCATTGCAAATACGTTCAATTATTCTATATGTTTGCAAAATTTAGAGGTCATATTCACCCTATCAGCCTATGCGTTGAATGTAGACGACACCACACGTTTTTTCGCACAGACACCAACAAATCGATATGAAATACAAACACGACTTCACGCTACGACGGATTCGCTTAGACTGAATCGCCGGCGCCGCACCGAGTCACGGAACGACACGAGCAGCTACCAAAGTGTTACCACCTCTACCGGTTTTTCGGTAGATCTACCGATTTTCGTCTTAATCTACCGATCTACCAAAAAAGCGCATTAATCTACCGATATTGGATAGACCGTATGTATATTCTGATATTCTGGGAAATCAAGACTCTCACTATATTATTTCGAAGCTTTCCTCACCATGACATAATTTAAGTTACATTCATATAATACAAGAATGTTATGAATATTGGTTGGTAATTCTTGAAAGAGATAATAATTTTGTCGGAACCCATTTTGTCAGCCTTCAACCAAAATTTCTAGCATTTAATTTGAAAAAGCTAATTATTTAGTGACAGAAATTCTGCCTACTAGGGAAGATTTTTCAAAGCAAATAAAACCACGTTTCTTCCGGATGCATTTTCGGGACTCGTCAGTACAACGTGAAAACGCACCTTGCTGTATACGTGTTGGAAAGATGTTCAAAATTACTTACGCATTGTAGAAAAACAGATGGAAAGTTGCACTAATGAAAAAACACGAATAGGTATTAATGACACCTATCAAATATTTTTCTATATTTCATAGCTTGCTGTTGCTTAATCGATATAAGAATGTGATGAATATTGGTTGGTAGTTCTTAAAAGAGAAAAGGCAATGATGGTGAACATTTTGATCGTTAAAAAAGAAAGGAGGGAAACCACATCGGACTCAAGAACTTGTTTTTCTGGGTATCCCGAACAAGAGTTTCCAGGATCTTCATCCAAAGAATTTAAAAAGTTTGAGGGGCTTTTAGATAATAAAGACCATTTTGACAACTGGGTATATATATATCATCCTCATATTGTGGGGATCGTCTTAATAAATCAAAGTTTCGCTCGGTTAACTTCTCTTCCTTACTCGAACAAAAAGAACACAAAGCGTGCCACGTCCACTCAGCGACGGTGCCCTTCTTCTACTCTTACGCTATATTCAGCCCAATTCTGTAACTTCTACCAAGTCGAATCGAAATCGCTGGCTTCGATCGGTCCGAAAAATGGCATTCTGTAACCAAGGTAGAAGACGTTGTATATCGAAAACACCAGTTTCGATTTGACACTCGTAATATATCCGGCAACAGCGTAAATTTGATGCGAATTTGGTACTTATTGAACTATGGGGCGGTATATTCAAATAGAATGGTACTTTGGGTAAAACCTTTCGGACCAACTTGCCGTTTTATTGCGTTTCATGAAAACATCTGATCAAGCATATCGTAAAACAAACAAATCTGTAGGCTTTACAAAAAAATAGATCTCTGATGGCAACGGAAGACGAGATTTACGTAATTTTAGGAGCGATGCTATTGTCAGGTTACGTCTAGTTGACGAAAAAACGATTATATTTTTGCGAAGACAATGGCGTGCCTACAACTCTACAAGATAGCATTAGAAGCAATCGATTTGAATTGATTCTCCAACATGTGCATTTGAACGACAACAGCGAGCTCAGTGAATCTACAGATAGATTGCATAAATTGCGTCCTATAATTGAAAGTCTAGGAGAATCATTTCAAAAACACTACGGAATGGATGAGCTTTATAGTGTAGTTGAAAGTATGATCCCGTATTATCGAAAACACTACGCCAAAGAGTTCATCCTTGGAAAGCCAATTCGGTTTGGTTTTAAAAACTGAGCAATGTGTGCAAGTACCGGATATATGGTAGCTTTCAGTCTGTATACGGGAAAGAGTACCGAAAAAAAAGATTTTGGATTAGGTGGCGATGTTTCATTGAGCAAACTCCCGCCTAACAGTGGCATAAAATTGTTTTTCGACAATTATTTTACGTCTTTGAGCTCGTGATGGGTCATTGCTATTCAAATCCTATAGCTGCTATAGTTGTTATTGCTTTTGTGTAATAGCAGTTTAAAAAAGCAGGTCAGTAATAGCAGCTCCATGCATTTGCCGAAAAGCGGAATTGGTTCCCAGTAGAAACGGAATATCGAATAACGTACTGCTTGTCTATGTCTCCAAGCATAAATATCTCTATCCATTTGAGACTTTCCCAATGATACTTTATATATTTTTCTCTATCCGAAATAAAAAAATGTTTCTATTCCAAATATCTCATACGAATTGAATTTCAAATTCATTAATTTATTATTACATAAACTTTCATATGTGAACAGAAACTTCGAAACGTAATTACATTTCGTTTTCCAAAACATGAGTACTCTTTCCAACTACATATCCCGCAAGAATGTATTTTTAATGAAAGTATTCATGTATAGTTTTTTAGGATGTTTTGATATTGAAGTCGTAAATCATTTTTTTTGTCAGTTCAGCCGAATCTAGAATGATTACAATTCCTTGTTCATTTTTTTTTTTGTCTACACCAACTGCCCAATTTCAGTGAAGCCAAGCCAAACAAATATCTAAAATAGTGGGATCTATATGGTACGTACCAGATTGATATTAAACAGACTGGTCCATTGAAACGTATCAATGTCGTTTTTAAAAGTTTTTTAGAGGATAGAATGCGTCAGTAGTTACAATTATTTCGAAACGTAAACACGACAGATTGAATTTAGGAAAATACTTCTAAGTACTTGAACCACTTCGTCTATCTATATTATTTTTCGAAACACGATGGATAAAAGTCGTAAAAAATCCATAATTTGGATTTTTTTCAACATAAAGAATGAGAGAGAAGCCTCCTGTTAATTTTGCAAACAAAACTTCAAATATAAGAGCTCCATTACGAATTTGAAAAATCACTTAAGAACAAAGCATCCATCAATAAAATTAAAAAAGGACATTCAGTCAAGTAATTTACTTCCGGATTCGGAGATTTCTTGTGAAAATGAAATAAATACAAACGCTGCCTCTGCTATTTATGAAAATTCAAGGAAGAACGATAATGAAATACGTACCATAGAGGAACTTTGTTCTACAGGTATTAAATGAAAACGCGTGATGCAGACATGTTTAAATATACCAAAAAAAATGGATATACACAAAAAAACAGACCATAGACAGCAAATTACTAGAGTTGATCACGAAAGATTTTCAGCCGCTATCTATTGTAGAAGACCAAGGGTTTCGAGCTTACACTTCCGCTTTAAATCCTTCTTACTCTATACCAACAAGGAGAGTATTAGGGAATATTTGGAGAAGAAAGAAAATATGAGTGCTTTTATCCACACAGTTGAAGCAGTTACTATCACCACCGACTGTTGGATATCAATAAACAATGAAGCTTTCATAGCTGTAACAGCTTATTATGTGAATGAAAGTTTCGAATTTAAAAAATTTTTACTTGATGTAGTCCTTTATAGCAATAATCACACATTCAGAAATTTGGCAGAGCAATTGAAACATGTCACGAATGAATGGCAATTATCATAAAAAAATTTTTTGTGTATAAGAGACAATGCCAGTAATGTAAAGAAAGCAATGATTGATGAATTCAATTGGCCTCATTTAGGATGTATAGCACATTCTTTAAATGTCATTGTTCAAGACAGCGTAAAGGTGTCTCCTATTAATGAATTGATTCGGAAAAATAAGAAGACAGTTTCCCACTTTAAACGAAGCAGTTCTACTCTAAGCAAATTGGAGTACCATCAAAAATAGAATAACCGTCCCGTGAAGAAACTCAAGCAGGCCGTTGAAACGAGATGGAATTCAATATTTTTCATGAAGGAACGGATGTTGGACATTCAAGAAGAAATACGGACAGTGTTGGCGATTTTGAACAGAGAAGATTGGCCAATGCTCACAAACAATGACATTGAAAACATGAAGAATTTAATAACTATATTAGGTCCAATGGAAGAAGCTACAAAAATGATGAGTGGTGAGAAATACCCTGTCATCGGTAATAATTATCATAAATGGTTTGGAGGATATGTACGAAATCAGGTTGAAGGAAAATTTTTCATGCGAAGTTAAACGGGTACTGGAAAAAATTTTAAAGGGTATCAATGAGAGATTTGAAAATATAGAACAAAACTCTACCTTGATATTATCGACATTTTTAGATCCACGGTATAAATTAATCGGATTCTCGTGTGATTTAAATGCCGAAAATGCAAAAAATAAAGCGATAGACTTTGTTTCAAATGTAATATCGCTAAATCAATCAGAAGTTAACATGGAAAAACAGAAGGAAATCCCACAAAATATGACAACAAACGTAAAATATTCTATTTGGTCAAAATTCGATAAACAGTCAGAAAATTTCACCCCGGCAACAAATGCGCAACCCACTAAATCCCAAGCGATATTGGAAATTGAAACATATCTGCAGGAACCTTGTGCAAAGAAAGTGTAGTTTGTTGTAACTTCACTTTTTTGTCTACAGCTGAATTGGAACTTGTGCCCAATTCGTTGATAACTTGAAACTTGTGTTCAATTTGTTGCCGAATCAAAACTTGTGTTTGGGTACGGGTGGTACGTAGTGGCAACGGTAAAATGGATCGAACTTGTGGAGTTGAGTGACTGATTTATTTTTACTAACTATTACTTATATACTACATATTAACGCAAACTATTCTACAAAGTGGGGTCCGCGGCAGGATGTCGTCATATGGCGTGACCGGCCAATGTACGACCGGAAAATGCTGACTTTCGGTGCAAAGAATTCGGCTTTTCCGGTGGTCTGATCGAACTGGACGACGAACTTTCCACTTTGAATTTGACCTCTGTTCACGTTGTGAACAAACCTCTTTTGCAACGTAACGGGTATCCATTGAATTGGTGGAAAAATCATTTCCATAATTTTCCGAATTTAAGTAAAGTGTTCCTGACTAATCTTGGTACAGTATATTTTTGTCTCAGACTTTTTCTGCCTTCCTACAACTCTTTAGTTCCTCCTGTAAACTTTTTTACATTGGGTTTTCCGAACTTTTTGTCAGTCGCTGTAGCTACTACACGTTTGTCGAAAAGAGGGAGGCCATCAGATCTGGAAAAAGAAATTATGCCGAAAAAGAGGAGATCAGCAACAACAGGATATATTCCACCAAAGGATGGGCAGTCACATTGGCTTATATATACAACACAAAGACAACATTGTAAATTGCCAAAGTGTTCGTCCTTCTCATACATTAATTGTTCGAAATGTGGACTAAACATCTGTCTAAATAAGAATAATAATTGTTTCCACGTATTTCACACGACATGAGATTTGTGATCAAGAATGCGCTTTGTATCAGATTTGATATGATACAACTCAGTGGCGGCTCGTGGAAAAAAGAAGTGGGTGTTCTGCAATCGAATCGACAGAAATAGACATTATCTTTAAAATTGAGTGTGTGCGGGGAGACAAGTTCGAGACTTCTGAATAAATAAAAGCGAAATTCAAAAAGAAATTTATTACACTTACAACTCGAATTACACTCATCTTTTATAAATTAATTCAATCCTTCGTGATTTTTTAGAAGCGAATTTTTCGATAACTTTTCCATTGAAATTTTCTATTTCTCCAATCATCTTTCTTTCGATGAACAGCATGGAGAGAGAGTTTAATCTATCTTCAAGCATAGAATTCCTAAAAAACGTTTTTATTCGTTTTAAAGTTGAGAAGCACCTTTCAGCTTCAGATGTCGTCATTGGGATCGTAGCAAGAATTTCTAACAATTTTTTTGTTTCACAAAATGTTTCTTCTAAATTGTTTTGCATAATGAATTTTAAGAATGACACAGCGCCTTTTATACTTCTGCAGTCGCTTCTTGATTAGATTACTGATAATTCAGTACGTAAACGTTCTCTGTTCAATCCAGTTGGCCTAGCCAAATGCCAATCGCTACGTTTCCATTCTGTTTCCACGATCGCAATCGCTTAAGCGTTAGCGACGATGGAAAACGCTAAGTTGGTAGCCAAGTGCGAGCGATCGTGTCAAACGCTCGTTCCACTGTGTCGATGGAAACGTTGAGTTATTATTCTATTATTATCCAAGAGAATGGTCGACCACTGTGGTTTCAGAAAGTGCTTTAAAAGTCAGTTTTCACGCGCGAAAAAGCTCAAAAAGATTTGTGACGAGGTAGGGTGAAACTTAATCGATCAATTATAATGTAAGTAAATGTATGCTTCATCTTTCAAAAAGTGCAAAATATATTTATTTTGAATGGAATGGCAATAAATTATTGTAGATATCAAAATTATAATGTAACATATTTCTTCTTCTACTATGGAAAACAACAGAACTCGAAATAGTCCCGAGCAGTTCGAAATCCTCATCGATTTTATGGAAAGGTAAGCAATAGGTTATTTGTTAAGGGGATTAATATATAGTTTTGCAGCCATGGGGATATCTCAAACCCACAATAGGGAAGTCAAGGCCGAATAAGGAGTGACCGGTTGTGGGCCGAATTAAAGGGCCTCCTAAATAGCGTTGGCGGAGGTGGTGCAAGAACAACGGAGAAATGGAAAAGGGTAAAATTAATTTTATTTTAAAGTAAGAAACGCGGGCCTAGCCACGAGACATTCCCAGTCGTCGACTGTGTGCCAAACGAAAAATCACCTAGTCATAGTCAAATTCGTATCAAAGTGCGCAACTGATGATTCGACCGGTCCGATAGAAAGGAATGCACTTCGTTTCCATCGTGTAAAACGCAAATCGGTAGCCAAGTGGCCAATTCCACAGTCGCTGTGGAACGGTTAGCGTTAACGACCGTCGCTAAAATAGCGACAGAGAAAACGTTGTAGAAATAGAAACGATCCAATATGGCCGCCGCCTAGCAATCAGCTGATCGTATTTTCGTGGTTGGTTTTTAGACCATATAAGTTTTAATTAATGTGTAAATGAAACTTAGTTCTCGCTGCGGCTACCCAAAGTGAAGAAAATTTGCAAAAATGCCTTGTAGGATTCATTTTAACCATAGTTTCCAAATAATGAACGCAGTGTTTTCGAATTTCGATTTGATAAAAGTATTTTGAGGGCTGTGTGTTGTGAAATAAAAGTATGATGGAAATAAAGGTAAGGGATTACAAATACTGTGTCACATACAACTTCTTACGGATTGAACTGTGCATTACACTAAGAAAACATTCAATTTTTCAGGTGTCCAACGATAATTAGCTGAGAAGGACAGTTAGCAGGTGCTAAAATAAGATATGGATGCATTCAATGGAGATGATGTGATGACAAGCCGGCGCTAATTTCTGAAAAGTTATGAAAAAAAAATTTATCAAACAAAAGTGAGTAAAATGAGGCCTTCTTACAATGCAGTGTAATATGCACATTTCTTTCAGGTCCTTGAGGAAACTAGGACTGCTTGGCATCAAGTGTCTGGCCAAAAATAAACTAAACTTGTCCATATTGAGCTATTTTGCATACTCGAAAAGTGTTGCATTATTTATGATACATATGGACACATTCATTTGAAATTTTTGTTTTATTTACCTACAACCACCAACATTGCAGCTAAAAATAGCTTGAACGCATGATATTTTTAGAGGCCTCATTGATATTCCAATGATGTTGTAATACAAAGATGTTCCTGTTATTTATGTTTATTGTCTTTATTGTAGCCAATTTACAACTAAGTTGAGTGAAATGATTGAAACAATAGTCCTTTTTTGTCTGTGGGTACCATCTATAAATTAAATGAACATGAAATATAATTGATTATCCAATATTTTCTTTATTTTCGTTTCCAAACATAGGATGAAGTTCATCTTGTCCTAATATAAATATTTCTTCTCTCGTTTGGAAATGTTTTTGTTATTTTTAAATATGTATATGTGAATGCTGTGTTTTCAGCCACAAAAAGAAGTTTCTAGCTATGAACTAGAAGATTTTCTGAAGGCTAGGTATTGATTGAATTCTCTTAACTTCACCAGAAAAGGGCTTTTTCTATAATCAAATATGCATTCATATTTCAGTGTTCTTTTCTGACCTTTTTTTCCATCTGGAGGTATATTATTAGAATTGACAAAACACATTTATTGTTTAAAGTACCGTACATTTTATAATTGAGTATAATTGTTAGTGTAACTCTCACACAAACAATCTTTCTGTTGAATATTGGTTATTTTGTCCACATTTTTATGCACGACAAGTAGAAGAATCAAAAATAAAAATGTAAGAACGAAAAACGAAATTCTTCTATAGTTTTCTTATTAATACTTATTCAGTAACGCCGGTCACATTCAAATACTAGTTCCTGCGTAAAAAGTACATGAAGTTTACGCCACTCATTTTCTCTCTCATATTCACAGTTCACTTTGACAATTGCCGACTTTTCCATCAACACAGTGGAACGAGCGTTTGACACGATCGCTTGCACTTGGCTACCAAGTTATCGTTTTCCATCGTCGCTAACGCTTGAGCGTTTGCGATCGTGGAAAGAGAAATGAATGGACGCGTAGGGATAGTAAATTGGCTAGGCCTGCTTGATGTAAATTCATTAATTTTTTTACGCTTATACGTTTGATAGAATATCATAACCTTCTAAAACATGCATCATTTTTTAGGTTTGGGCAGATTGGAAGGCCAAAACTAAAAAGAAAGGGTTGGCACTACGGAGGGAAGCTTCGGGCACTGGTGGTGGGTCTTCATCGAAGAAAAACCTCTCTCAAACTGAGGAAAAAGTTTTGGCCATAATTGGCTTTACAGCTATTTTTTCTCATTATTCAGGTCCCATAAATTCCATTTATCCCCATGGTGGCATTAACATCTTCTTTGGTTTAATTTTAAGTTTTAATATTCACTTTTCTATTTCTTGCGTTGTATTTTGTTTTTTTTTTATTTTGGTATTATCTTGTATTTTATATTTTTTTGGAATATAATTATTTAATCATAATGTATTTATAAGGTTATTTTTTATTTGAGCTTCTATTCTTTAATACAAAGTATTTCATCTACATTTTATCGGTTTATCTATTCCGTTTGAAATGCAGAAACACGTTGCTAATTTTATTAAAATTCTGTCATTCGATAATACTATGAAGGTATGCTGTTATTATTGAAATTAAGGAACACAATGATACACGAAATTATTCACATAAAACTAAATTCACAGGCGATAAAAGGCAAAAAATATTTGACATATACATTAATTTATTCAACATTAATTCATCAAACACAATTCATAAGAAGTTTTCGGTCTGTATGGTTTTGCGATTTAGAACGATATTTTTAGGTCCAAGAGAATCGGAATAATCTCTAATGTAGTAGTCGGTAAAATAAACTGAAGTCGGCCACTCTCCCTCAATGGCAAAGTTATGGTTAAAATGACTGCTACTGTACATTTTTTCACTTCCTTCACCTCGAGCAGCGAGAAATAAGTTAACTTCTACATCAAGAAACAGCAGGAACAAAACGCAAAACTGTGATCAGCTGATTGTTAGACGTCGGGCATATTGGATTGCTTGGTTTTCTGCAACGATCCGTCGATCGTCGAAATAGCCTTCGGCGCAACAAATAACCGTTCTACTATCCTCCCAGAGAGGCTATTCGGCTACGGTTTTAAAGGGAGACAGCTTTTCACACGATAGAAACGATTGTCGTTCTATTCCAACTGAGCGAACCAACCTCTAGATGGACATTTGGTGTTTCTACGATTACATGACTTATCGTTCGGGGCCGTTTATTTCATTCATAAAACGAGCTTTCTACAAGCGTGGACAACTGTAGAACGGTCTCGTGGCTCGGCTGGCAGATGATCTTTGAGCCGAGGGTCGTCCACTAGTCAAATCGCTCTCAAAACCTGCCCATGAACACACAAAATTAGTCTCCTTTTTCAAATCAAGTCTCTCAACAATTACTTGATGTTGATCCTTGCATACATCTGAATTCATCGTGACTTTAAATGGAGTGATGATAAAGTAAAATAAAAAATTAAGATATCGAAAACCATGTTTTCATTACAGCCTCCTCAAGAGGCTCCTTAAGAAAGCTCTCCCCTGAATCAAATCGTTCTGATTATTCACAGGGAGGCTATCATTTAGTTCCTCATCTTCGGGCGCAGCTGGATATTGAATAGGTGCATCAGCAGGAACTGGCACATTTCGTTCCAACAACATGTTGTGTAGCACACAACATGCCATTATGATGTTCCCAGCAACATTCGGTTCATAGTGTAGGACTCTATCCTTCAGGAGGCATCTCCACCGGGCTTTTAGCAGTCCAAAACAACGTTCAATGCAGTTCCTGGCCTGTACATGCATCCGAGTATAACGTTCTTCTACAGAGCCAGAAACTGCATGCACGATTGGCGTCATCAACCAAGGACGCAGTGGATAGCCTGAATCACCTGAAACAAATATTACAGAAATATGTATTTGCTTCGAATTTTTTTAAATTCATGTTCTTACCTAACAACCACACATGCTCATTCGATTGGTGGAGTTCCCTCATATACGATTCCACCCTACTAGAGGACCATATATGCGAATCAGGGGAAGCTCCACCAAACTTTGCATTCACGCTCCTAATTTGCAAGTTATGATCGCAAATCTGCAAATGAAATATATGTATCCTTGTCCCATTTGGAAAATGAATAATATACCATCTGAACGTTGAGAGAATGATACCCTTTCCGATTGAAATAAAGGTGCTCTTCATGAGCTGGCCGAACTATAGCAACATGGGTGCAGTCAATGCACCCTATGACACTAGGTAATCCAAATTTCCTACAGAACCTGAAAAATTGTAAAAATTAAAACATTGTATTAATTAAAATACACCGCTCTACGCACTCCTGCTTGATAACGCTTCTTTCTTCATTGGTTCTGGGAAATTGGATCCACCTTGCCATAATTGCGTCATGGTTTAATGCAGTTACAACTTCCTTGACGCACCTACTGACTGTTCTTTGCGGCAAGTTGGCCGCATTGCCGACGAGCCTTTGGTAAGAAGAAGTGGCAAGGAAGCTGAGAGTACATAGCACCTAAAAGAATTCGTTTTCGTTATACTCTGCACATTTCAATTATAATTCATGGAAACAATATTAGAAATTTTTAACTTTTCACTGGCTTACCTTTATTTCCAAGGGAATTTCTGTAGTTCCTCTCAAAGACGTTTTTTCTCTTATTTCAAGGCATATAGCCGCAAAAGTTCGTTTGTCAACACGATATTGTTGCACGAATACGTTATCCGGAATTTCAGTCATCGGATCGAAATTCCGGTTGAAACGTCGACTACGGCGCCTTTGCACAATAAATTCATTTTGAGCGGCAAAAAGGAGATTCACTCGGTACATTTTAATAAAGAATGACAATGCGAAATGCACAACGATCAAAACGAACTAACCATTAAATTAATTAATTAATTAGTTTCTATGTCCCTATTTTGACAATTGCGAACGCTAACTTTTCCACTGTGCCTGTGGAATTGCGGTGTCAAAAGGAGTTGGCGTTTTACACGATGGAAACGATTTGCTTTCCATTCCATCGTATCGATGGAATCGCTAATTGGCACTTGGCTACCAATCTTTCCACGGTCACGTGACTTTTCGTTGATTTCATTCATAAAATGAGTTTTCCACAGGCGTCGTCGCCTGTGGAAAGGTCACTTGGCTAGACAATAGGAAAGTCTGTCGTGCATGGTGGTAACAATTGCAATACACACTTTGATAGCGCTGATACGATTCGGATTTGCATTTATTGGAAAATTTAAACGTCTTTTTTTTTGACATTGAAATTTCAGGGTTTTCATTATAAATCAACTTACTCGCCTCATCAATAATATCATCAATGGAGTTCCTCACTTTTGTAATAATTTCTTCAAAAATATTAATGGCATGTTGTGCTAAAGTTGGTTCAATTTTCCTTTGTTGAAATTGGTTGAAAAGAATGTCTACATGTGGCATAACATGATGAAAAAAAATTCAACCAGAAAACGAAGATTGGATCGTTCAGCATTCGTCTGATTCCGGAAGCCGCACTGGCTACGTTTCTGTTCATATTATTTGATTCAATTTCTTCCATGAATTCAATTAAAGAATTCCTATGTTCGAAGACAACATTTATAGTTCGAATATTGAAATTCCAACGAGCAGAAGCTCCGTCAGGAATTTTTCTCTTAACAATCCTATCCAAAACTGCAATTCGTTGTGGTGGATTACTGAGAAATCCCGGAATGTCATGAAGATTTCCAAAAAATACTCGAAGTTGATGGTTGATAGATGCAGCATTAGAGATAATCAAATTTAGTTGGTGGGCGCGTAACAATGAATAAAATGCGCAAAAGGGTATTTCTCTTTAATTTTCGCCTGAACCCCTGAATGTTGTCCACTCATTACAGCGGCTCCGTCATAGCTTTGGGCAATCAGTTTCTCTAGGGATTTTTCCACAATGTGATCAACAATTTGTCGTAGGTGTTTAGTAAGAGTTTCAGCATAAAGTTTTTCTGTTATCAGATAACCCCAAAAACGTTCCACGGGTTCTGAATTCCGCATGTATCGAAAAACTAAAACCAATTGGGATTTCGCAGAAACATCTGTTGTTTCATCAGCCATAATCGCTAAAAATGTAGCTGCTCTTATTTCAGACAATATTCGTTCATGACAAATCTCAAGCACGCATTCAAGTAAATCATTTTGTATTTCTTTGGACGTGCCTTTAAACACGGTGTTGTTCTTCAAATGGTCAGCTAAAACATTCTCGAGCTCTGCAGAAAAATTAACTAACGCACGAAAAATTTCAGGATTCTCTGATGAATCTGTTTCGTCATGGCCACGGAGAGCTAATTCAAAAGCACCATAAAACTTTATGCAGTCTTTAATTTTTGAAAGGGCGTACATATTCTGTGCCACTTTTTCGTTGTATTTTTGAATGTGCAGTCAATATGACGAATCTAGCTGGTCTGCGATATTGACCTTTCCTAATAATGCCAATTCCATTTGATTGTGTATATGGGTTTTTGAATTCTCATCTTTTTTCATTTTTTCACTCAAATGGATTAAGTCGGTAACACCTGTCCGCAATCATGAATTTTCACCAATGAAAAGTACACATGCAAAACAACATAAAGCATTTTTTTGTTACATCCGCAAATCCACATATTCCGCGAATATATTTCTGGGTGAAAATGTCTTTTATAGGATTTTCCCCGACTAGAACCGAAAGCTTCTATGTTGATGTCTGGAAGAGGCCTACCATTTTCTTTAATTTTCGCCTTTTCTTCGAAAGAATATTCGATGAATTTCTTAACGTTGATGAAATTGTAAATCAAATCAACCGCAGTGATATGCATTGTTAAAACAAAATAAGACAATAACAGAAAGTCGATGCGACAACGACCGAATGAACGCACTATTCAAATACGTACTATACAGTAGAGATGAGCGAAATTTCACTACCTGTGAAATATCACCGGTGATTGAAATTTCACGTTCACAGATACGTGAAGAAGTCCAAGTGAAACCGTGAACTTAGCTGCTACTTCGAGACTGCGCAGAGCGAAACCCTTAGCTGTGAAATGTAGCAGTGAATTGTTTGTTAAACGTGAACTTAACGAATATATTCGCGACTGCGCAGATATTCCTAATTCACAGTGAAATATTAGTAGTGAAATGCGATCTAAACGAATATATTGCTACGCTAAACGTGAAGTTAAGAGTGAAATGCGACCTAAACGAATATATCCGCGACGGCACAGATATTCTTTCGCTAACCGTGATCTTAATAGATTAGCGAATTCTTTATATCTCATTTAGACGAATAGTGTCCAAGGCGAATTAATAACGTTTTTTTGATTGTGAGGACCTTTTTTTTTTTTTTTTAGTCATGCCCCTTTCCGTCAGAGTTGGTACCTGTGAATTTTCACAGCTAACGTTCACTGTGATTTATATTTCACGTTCACCGTTATACCTGTGAATGGCATTTCACGGCTAAGCTCATCTCTACTATACAGTAGTACACGACTGCAAATTTTGTAGTCCAAATCTCCCATAAAGCACCGCACATTAGCCTACTGGCGAAGAGGTGAAGCGGGGAACGGCGAGGGTGTCCATAGGAGACGACAGAACACCGGTGTGGCCCAGATAAGATGACGCTAAGAAAACGTTCTGTCACGTTGAATATCGTGCTGGTTTGGTCTAGCGAGTCGCCGTCGAATGCTTCCCACACATGAGAAAACTTCTTAAGACAATTTTAAGGCTGGCGTTCTCGTACGGTATTTCGCGAATAATTGGCGCTGCGTGGACAAAACTCGAACTTATATTGAGTTAAGCAGCGTAGAGTAATGTGTGTTGCGTGCGTATGCGTTTCATGAAAGTTAGACGGCTTCCAGTATGGTATTTAGATTCTTTTACTATATTTTCCATATCCAGCGTTATCATTGCTCTACGACAATGAGTATTTTTGTGACTTGTATTCATTTGTACATTTTTGATATTTTTTATTGTCTAATAAAAATAGGTGTTCATCTTACAATTAGAAATATTTTCCTGATATTTATCGAAAGTTGGTATCCTATTGTGCAGTAATTTCGAGGTATGTATACAAATTATGTATGTTAGAATAGGTAAGTAAAGAATTATTTCAAGAAAACAGTTTTCAAAGCGAAGTAAACTTCGTATGATGTAGGTAGGTTAATTAATTGATAATCCATCATTAAAGATACAGATGAGCATAAAAACTTGTAACAAATAATTTAACACATCAAGAAGACCCACTGTTTCCACTTTGACATCTCGATTTTATAGAAATTAAAACATGTAAATAATAGGTACGTTTATTCCAATTTCCCAACGGAATATACAATTATGATGAAAGAATGTATACTCCTGTATCCTGTTTATGTTTTCGAATGAGAGTTATCGCTGTATCAAATCACAAAACTGCGACGAGTTTTTTTTACCAACGAAAAATATCTCTCGCCTTGATGGGCTGTTCAACTGATGATGCATGGATGCTATTGATAAGTAGCGAAATGTTCGCGCCACAACTTCGTCTTTTATTTACTATCATCTTCGTTGCTTTTCTCGCAGCCGGTGACGATAACAGTTTATGTTTAGAATACGTTAGACAAAATAAGTTTAGTATGCAGATGTAAAAAATAAAAGAAATTGATCAGGCCGTTCAGATTCATCCCGAAAGTGAACTTGTGTTGTGCTACTTCACTTGGAACATCTTCCACAAAGGAACTGCCTTTTGCGATTTTATTAAAAATTTTTTTAATAAAAGTTTTCAGTACTAAGCGTTCATTTATCGTGTTATCAAATTATGGGCCAAAAATGTCCTTTGGAAAAAAACGCACCAAGCAAGCCAAAGCAAATCGAAAAAATATCAGTAAACGATATGAAAGAAATAACAACCCACAGGAGAATGAGCATTTAAAATCCCAGTCGGAAAATGAGTACGAATTTAACGCTCTATCACTGGAAAACTACGAAGAGTGAGTTTTTCAATATCTATTTATGTTTTCATCCATCCACTCAAGAAGTAAATATTTAGAACATCGAATTGTTCATATTTTCATTTCAGGATATCAAGAAATTGAAATGTAGAGAACCAGCACACATATTGGAAGCCCAGAAAGGAACGAAGAGGAGAAGTATATCGTGACATAAGTATTTAACCAAAATTATTTTGATTCTGTGTTCATTAGGTTTGTTCTAAACAACGAAATTATCGTGACGAATACGTCACCGATTTGCGCAGGAGATGATATCCAATAAATAAAAAGCCCAAACACGAAACCGCTGCTTGGAAGAAACCCATGATTGGAAAACCAGAAATTAACAGAGAAGAAAAGGATATCTTGATATGGATCTTTTCCTAGCATAATTTTTATTCTGTATTCATTCATTGAATCGACAAGAATAAACTGAGTTTTTTAGCGATGACTTTTCCCAGCCAATTTTTTTTTTATTTACCGTTTCCGTATATTAAAACTTAACAACTCGTTTGCAATAAAAAAAACTGTTAAAAATAGTTTTTTCATTATTCCTTCCTTCATTTGTGAATCAATTTGCACCCATCAAAATTTTTTTCAGGATGCTATAAAAAATTGCGCATTGAAGGGTTAAGCACGTGTAGTTAAAGTTTGATGGCAATACATTTGAGGGAACTGGATCAGTGAGAACGAATGATCATGAAAATGTCGCACTTTTGGACAGTGCTGGTGCAAGAAAGAGCACATTAATTTCAATCGTTCAAAAATTTTGAAATTCAAAGGAAAGTACCATTACTGTGACATCGTTGGTCATATAAAACGCAATTATTTCAAATTTAAATCGGACTCCCGTTTGAACGCCGTTGGTATGAAATCGGATAGGAGCGATAGAGCGAACATTATCGTCAACAAAAATTTGGCCTCGAAAGAAAAACTCTCCAACACAAAGACTAAGGGCCCTTTCACATTAGGATTCTTGAATCCGATTCCCATAAAATTTATTTAATAAACAAACGAATTTGGTGCGTTTCATATTACAGATTCTGAATTTCGAACGATTGACGTTGCGTTACCCCACTCTATTTCTATTATTGTTCCACTTAACGCGCTCGGCTCTCATATAATTATTTACCCATATTTGCGTTCCTTATTCGAGTTTAACAAGAGCAACATGGATGAATTAGAAGTGATAGGTTTGTGGTATTTATTCACGAAAAATAGAAAGAGAAATAGGAAAACTTGGGTACATAAAATAAATCAAGAGCGTGATGAAAAAGATATCGTCGTTTGTTACAATACCCCAAAACCTGTTTGGAAAAAATAATATAACTCATCCCTTGCTGAGGGCATATCTCCAATGTTCTGATGACAGACACAGGAACAAACGTGAAGAACAAGTCGGGATTAAATTACTTAACACATTTGTTTTGGTTACTCCGCTCGTAAAGAATTCCGGTGATCGAAAACACCGATCGACGAAATGTTTTTGAATCGCAAGCTCATAAAGAATCTGAATCCTAATGTGAAAAGGCTCATTTGTTCTAACGTAAACTTTGAATTCGTCTACCGGAGCAAAAAACACAAGAACGTGTCAACCGAGCAATAAGGAATCCCAAAGCTATAAAGAATCGGAATCGTAATCTGAAAGGCTCCATTTGCTGCAACGTAACATTAGAATCTGGGCTACGAGAATCCGATTCACGAATCCTAATATGAAAGGGCCCAAAACAAAAACAAAGCTCCAGTTTTATGTTCACTGTAGTAAACGGGAAATCAAACAATGATTCATTGATTTATGCAGATAGCGAAGCTACGTCAAATATGGTTTTTCGTAGGGAATATTTCGTCTTGTTAAAAATTCTCATAGAAGCTGATCGACGCGAAGTTATGATTGGAAACGGTAAAAAATATTTATGGTACCATAAATATTGATCCGCAAACGCAGCACAAAATTTTTAAGCAGAGGGTGCTTTTAAAATACTCGACCATTTTTTATTCAGTCAATGTACGCCGTCTAACCAAATTCGAACTTTGTCAAACAGTTTTATAAAAATAATGAATTCTTCGGGAGATGAAGAAGACGTTGTTATGTACATGTGGTACCGGAAGATGAAGAGAAGAAGAAAACGTGCTTGTTGGGTTCATCCTTACATTGCGCGTAACGTAAATAATAGATTATTCATTTCGGCAAGAGAACTTCAACTGGACGATGCAAAATTTCTCGCGTTTTATAGAAACCTACCTACATTTGGTCGAGATAATTTCCGTAAAAGAAAATTCCTCATTCATTCTTTATTCAATTCCTTCGATTTTCAATTATTGTGTACTCAACCTACAGTGACTGACAAAAAGATCGGAACACCTGTGGAAAGAAACTGTTACAGATAGAAAGGAGACGTAGGTAAAGAGAGAAAAATGAAAAAGGTGACGGGTTAAAAAAAATGATTACAGTTCTTGACACACGTCAAGAAAATTGCACAAATCGCATAACCAAAAGGTCCAAATACAAGTGCAAATGAAAAAAAGCGAATTTATTGCGAGAGAAAATGATCGGAACACTCCATGAGGGCGACAGAAATGGACAAATAACAAGCAATCGACGATAGGAATATAGTCCAGTCAATAGAGAAATTTCCAGTGCTAAATAAAAAAAAATTAATTACAGGTAGTGACCCAGTGGAAATCGTTTAGGGTTGTGTCCGATTTCGCCGCCCCTCTAAACGTACCATTTTTTGTAACTAAATGTACCGGGTGGGAACCGCCGGGTAGTAGGCGTTCGATCCAATATCCTCGATTCCAGGCTGAACCGACCGAACTTTTTGCAAACAATTAATATAAGATTGATTTTTCCTGAGCGGCTTCATTTTATCAAGTCCTACAAATTTTTCCTCTGCGAAAATGTTGGCAAAAGGGGCCGTCGTATTCTAACCAGTCGCCAAAGATGTCGAGTTGGTGATGAAAAAAAATCGATTAATAGAGGTTTCTTTTTTTCAAAATCCGAAGATAACTTCAATAGAGATTAGAAATCGTATTTGTCCTACAAAAAATATGGGTCCATCACCTCTGTCCCCCACTTCGAACATGTAGACATACGAAAAAAAATAAATTGTAACATATAATGCTGAATTTTTTTTATAGCTTGCCAAACATAAGCAAAATCCAAATTTCACTTTGTCCTACAATTTATTTGGGGCTTTCTATCAGTCCTACATGTCAAAGTTGTTGACTCTACCGAAAAATAATTTTAATTAATATACTTCTAAAATAAGAATAAAATGCTATATTGGCGTATTCCCGATCAATGTCAATAAATGTCCTACAAAAAAAAAAGGTCTAATTCGCTATTATCGCGTCTGATATACTATCGAATTAGAACTTGTTTAATATATCCTGTATTTATGCGCGATTTTTCAAATCTATTTTTGGTGCAGTGGTTGTTGCTTAAAGCAGATATGTGAACGTCTTGCGTTCGAGGCTTGAACTTGTAATATTTTTTCAGGTACTTTTATAACCTATTCGTTTGCGTACAAAAAAAATTCACAGCTTCAGTTTTCAGTTTTTTGCGGAAAAACGGTAAAATACGTCGTTTTCATTTTATATTATATAACTTTTCAGAAATACTTTAGGGATTTGGCAGGTGTTTTCTTCTCTACGATGTGGTTCATTTTCTAAATTGGCGATCCCAACTTTTTGTCTTTTTGTGCCAGAAACCGATATTACTTTAGTTGTTAGGAATATTGATGGGTGTCTTTTGTCAACACTTTTTGTTGTAGAAAAGTAAATCATTGATACGTGCAATAGCTGCGCCGAGCATCCTCATTAACTCTTTTGAAATCATGCCGAATTGAATGTGGGCGTCTTTGAGATCACCGTATTTGAAAATAATATGCTAAAAAGTAAAATAAAACATTGTATTTGTATCATACCGATAAAAATACTTGAAAAAAAAGAAAAAAGTCCTACATTCCGGGGATCGAACCAGATGCTTAAAAAACCCTATTCGGAGCTCTTTACCATTAAGCCACGCCTTTATTATTAATTTCGATGTGAATATGTTACACTTGACTAGGACATTAATTATATTTTTTTCTAGGACTAACGCACAGGACCCAATTCTTTTGTAGGACATTGATTGATTTTAGGCACAAATATCTTTATGTCTCATCCAAGATTGGTGTCCTACTTATATTAATGAGGATGATTTTCTCCTGAAGTCGACAACTTTGACATGTAGGACTGAAAGAAGGCCCCAAATAAATTGTAGGACAAAGTGAAATTTGGATTTTGCTTATGTTTGGCAAGCTATAAAAAAAAATTCAGAATTATATGTTACAATTTATTTTTTTTCGTATGTCTACATGTTCGAAGGGGGGGACAGAGGTGATGGACCCATATTTTTTGTAGGACAAATACGATTTCTAATCTCTGCTAAAGTTATCTTCGGATTTTGAAAGAAAGAAACCTCTATTAATCGATTTTTTTTCATCACCAACTCGACATCTTTGGCAACTGCTTAGAATACGAAGGCCCCTTTTGCCAACATTTTCGCAGAGGAAAAATTTGTAGGACTTGATAAAATGAAGCCGCTCAGGAAAAATCAAGTTTGTATTAATTGTTTGCAAAAAGAGCGACCGTATCCTGGACTATAACACGCTACCACTTCGGCGCGATAAATGAAGTATGGCCGTCCATTAGGTCGGTGGAGCGGTGAGCGCAGCGCGGCGCCGAAATATCCGTTTGGAAGTTTCAGTAGAAACTTATGGGAGTCCGTCGACTAGGTCGGTATCGCAGAACGGCGCAGGGCGGTCGAAAAATCTCCGCGCTGGAGATCTTTCGAGACTTCTGGAGCGCGGCGCGGCTCGCCGCCGTTCCGCTCTACCGACCCAGTGGACGGACGACGGAGCGGAATTATCGTAAATTTGGTCGTTCTCGATTTCATCTGTTTAGTCTAGACATGAAGATATTTGTCGATATGCGTGCACAATTATTTATTCCAATAGATTCCTCCCTCTGTTCACTTGCATTTAATCTCGCGACGTTTTTTCTATTGATATGGACACGCAAAATAAGGGTCCGCTTCACGGAATTATGTAGTTTGCCTTTTAATTTCAAGCCTTAATAGTTGCAAAAGCTTAAAAAACATGTCTGGAGATATCCTGAAGTATTTAAAAAATTTTTTTTCGTCTTTAAGCAAATCGTCGAAAAGGTGGTGCATATTGCCAAATTCTTTCCTTTTCATATTAATGTCATGAACCCATTTCCTCTTTTTTGGAACTTTTTCTTCTTCTTCAGCATCCGCCAAACTAGCAAATAGAAAAACTTCTTCGTCATACGACATAATGCGAACAACGATTCAACGATAACTGACGAACTGACGCGATAATTCGGTATATCGTTTTACCGACTTGGGCGCCCGCAATGGACGAACCTACACTTTTTGGCGGCACGCCGGCCGCGCCGCGCCGACCCACCGACCTAATGGACGGCCAGCTTAAAGATAGAAGGAGCATTGAAGGTGGTTTGTTTTGTCGTCGTCGTAAAGACTGTTTGTTATTGTTCGCACACTTTACGTTGCCACGTCGTGGTTGTTTGTTGTGTTCTTCAAGTAGTTCGTTAGTGCCGAATTAAGAATTCCTAATGGTAACAATGGAAACTTGGCAACGTCTTTTATAGGGATTTCACTAGCTAATGTTGGTACCGTTTCAGTCGAAATTTTGACACTTGACGTTCGTTAAGTAAATCGAAAACGATTATATTTCGCCAATTTTCGCTATTTACGTATAATAAGAGTGTGCAAAATGGTTAGAACGTGCATAACTGTCATTAAGTGATAAACTTAAAATAGTGAATGCGTTTGAATTCGGAAAATCGCGAAATGAAATTCAGAGGGAAGTTAATTTACCAGAATCCACCTATTATAAAATTATTAAATCAGAAGACTCTATATAAAGTCTGAGTGCTCTGAAGGACATGGAAATATTAAGAGGACTAGAGTTTCTGAATTTCCCAATATCGAAAAGTGCCTTTTGGAATGGATAAAACAAACTCTCGATAAGAATATCTATGAATTATCACGACCAGCACACAAGCAGTGAATATTCGAAACGTGATGTAATAACGGGCTCCAGGTCCAACAATGAGAGACAACCAACGAACAAGATGATTTATTCGCATTTAATGTCTGTAAGGTCTCAATATTTCGTACCCTTCTTTTGGGACATTCTCAAGAGTGTCGAAACTACAACATAAGATTACTCTAAATGGAGAACAGGCAACATCATCGTAACATACCAAACTTTACAATTCGTCCTAACACAAGAATCAACCAGAAATACAATGCCAAAATTCTTAAAAAATCGCTGTCGTACAACAAATTAAAAATTGCTTAAAATTACCGCAACGCACCAGAGGAGTCAAGAGATATTTTGAGACACAGAACATCGAATATTGTGGTTAAATTCGTAGATCGACTAAGTAGGGGAAATAGGGGGGATCCGTTACTAAGAAGCTATAACGTGGCTAAACGTTTTTTAAAATCGAATCCAGACGTGTATATTGTCCAGGCAGACAAGGGAGGTTGCACAGTGGCCATGCGAAAGGATGAGTACGTTGAGAAAACTAATGCTCTATTGGCTGACGAACACACTTACGCAGTTTCATTAGTGCATCGGAGATGGCGACACCTCTGAAGAAGCTGTAGGAACTATGCATCCGCGATTCAATCGGAAAACATAGTTCACTACCTGCGTTTCGTCCCGGGCACACGTACTAAGGACTCATCAGTATGGCTGATGTACGTATGTCCTGCCATATACGCTGGGGAAGAGAGCCCCTGGGATGGACTGGAGCAGGAGACCTTATGAGCCACGACGGAATGGCGTATAACGAGAGCGTTACTCGCTCGCGCCATCCGCCGACCGGTGGCCAAGGTCCCCACACCACTCCCCCCCAAGTGATGGACGTCGGATGGAAGGATGGGACGACAGGATATGTGTGAATCCCCAGTGATCGGCGGCACAGCCGGGTGATGTCCACCTGCGCAGAGCTGTGCCACGGTGCCGTCGGCGGGGTGATCTGCACCTCGGTGAAGCCGGTGGGCACCGCATGCTGTGACCGATTGAGGATCACGTCGGGGTCACCAATTGTAGGAACTATGCATCCGCGATTCAATCGGAAAACATAGTTCACTACCTGCGTTTCGTCCCGGGCACACGTACTAAGGACTCATCAGTATGGCTGATGTACGTGTGTCCTGCCATATACGCTGGGGAAGAGAGCCCCTGGGATGGACTGGAGCAGGAGACCTTATGAGCCACGACGGAATGGCGTATAACGAAAGCGTTACTCGCTCGCGCCATCCGCCGACCGGTGGCCAAGGTCCCCACAAAGCTTGCCACTCGTGCAAGCGAAACGTTAGGAAGCAATTCCAACAGACGACGGCCGTTACACCCGATAAAGAACAGTGTTATACACTTACGCATGTTTGGCGTCCGATCCTACATCTACGATACAGACAATGTTATTTAGGATTTTAAAATCTATTAAAGATAAGGGAGAATTGACGGAACAAGATTATAAACGTGTGGTGATGTATAATTCCATACCTCCGAAACTGTACTTTATGCCGAAGATACATAAGGAGGGTAACCAGCTCAGACCGATTGTTAGTTGTGTGGGGTCGGTCACGTATGCGTTGTCGAGGTTTTTGGCGGATGCGCTTTCCAGTGCGTTGGCGGGTACATCCAGTTATGGGGTGTCTGACACGTTTGAGTTTGTGAAGGACATTCGGGTACGAAGAATACCACCTGGTTATATTTTGGTTTCTTTGGATGTGGTGAGTTTTTTCACTAATGTACCGTTGGAGATGGTGGTGCCCATTATTGAGAACAGATGGAATCTAATTGAGAGAATAACTACAATGGGAAAAAACAACTTTGTGAAGTTGGTTACGTTTGTGTTTGATAACACTTATTTTTGTTTCCGTGGAGCCTTCTACAGACAGGTGTTTGGTACGCCGATGGGGTCACCATTAAGTCCGGTGATAGCTAACATCGTTATGGACCATGTGTTGGATGAGTTGGTGCCGACGTTCCCCTTTGCCGTGCCGTTCATTTATAGATATGTGGATGACATACTGCTGTATGTATACCGAGTGGGTCACAGGAGGGGTTACTTCGTATTGTGAATGCCTATAATCGTCATATCCAGTTTACGATTGAGTTGGAAGCGAATAACAGGATACCTTTCTTGGACACCGTGGTCATTAGAACTGATGAGGGAGAGATAAAATTGGATTGGTATACGAAACCCACAGCGTCGGGACGTTTCATTAATTTTCATTCGGCCCACCCCTTAAGCCAGAAGATCAATTTGGTATTGGCACTAAAGAATAGAGTGCTACACATCTGTGACGAAGAATTTATGGAGGATAGCCTCAGAAGACTGTTCAATGTTTTCGTCAACAACGCTTATCCTGAGAGAATTTTATACAGACTGTTATATAGGACTCCGTGGTTTGATGGTCAGGTGGATAAGCCTCCCATGGATGGGAGTGTCTTCGTAAGTTTGCCATTGGTACGTCATTTGACGAAAAGAATAATACCGTTATTCAAGAACATACAGGGGATAAAAATCACGAAGGTTAATCCATTCATTAATAGGAATTTGTTCACTACACTGAAAGATAAGACGTCGTTGAGATTCCGGAACAATGTGATATACCATATTGGCTGTAGGGATTGTAATGTGAAATATGTGGGACAAACGTCGCAATGGTTGGGAAATCGTATGACGCAACATCGTAGCGATTGTAAATTGAAGAAACATAGTTGTGCAGTGTCCAACCATTGCATGGAAACCAATCACACTTTTGATTTGGATGAAGTGGAGGTGGTGGACCATAGTGTCCATTATAGGAAGCGTTTATTTTTGGAAGTGTTTCATATTTTCACGATTAATTATCGGACGGATACGGATGAAATCGGTGGTGCGTACTTTGGTGTGTTCGAGAGGTTGTGAGTGTGTTTCTCTGACTCCGTTTCGATTCTGTGCACTGGTTAACCTCATTTTCCGTGTGCAGAGTTGTCACGTGCGTTGCGGTAATTTTAAGTAATTTTTAATTTGTTGTACGACAGCGATTTTTTGAGAATTTTGGCGTTGTATTTCTGGTTGATTCTTGTGTTAGGACGAATTGTAAAGTTTGGTATGTTACGATGATGTTGCCTGTTCTCCATTTAGAGTAATCTTATGTTGTAGTTTCGACACTCTTGAGAATGTCCCAAAAGAAGGGTACGAAATATTGAGACCTCACAGAGATTAAATGCGAATAAATCATCTTGTTCGTTGGTTGTCTCTCATTGTTGGACCTGGAGCCCGTTATTACATCACGTTTCGGATAAGAATATCCCCATAGATGGACCTTTGTTGAAAGAAAAATCAGAAGAGTTTGCTACAAAACTAGGAATCCAGAACTTTTCTGCTAGCAACGGCTGGTTAGAGGGTTTTAAAAGGCGTCATGACATAGCTTTCAAAAAAACAGCTGGAGAAAGTAAATCTGTGAACCAAGGTGTGTGCAACCAGTGGACTCAAGATCTGCCAAATCTTTTAGAAGGGTATGAACCAGACGATATTTACAACGCGGATGAAACTTCTTTGTTTTTTAAGTGCCTTCCGGATAAAACATCTACGTTTAAAGGCGACAAATGCCATGGAGGAGAACAAAGTAAGGAACGCCTTACACTTCTCCAGTGTGTAAACATGAGTGGTACGGACAAGGTCCCACTTCTCATCATCGGGAAATCAAAGCGACCTAGATGTTTTAAAGGTGTCAAGATTCTACCCGTTGATTATGCCAATAATTCAAAGGCTTGGATGACCAAGATATTATTTAAAGATTGGTTGAAAAAAGTTGACAAACAAATGAAGATAAACCGAAAAAAAATTCTGCTATTCATTGACACCTGTGCTGCCCATACGGACTTACCAATACTTGCAAACGTAAAAGTGATGTTTTTACCTGCTAACACCACTAGAAAACTTCAACCATTAGATCAAGGCATCATTCACACTTTTAAACGCTTTTATCGCAGAGAAGTCGTTAAACATATTCTTACGAGTCTGGAAGAAAACAGTAGCCCTGACATTAGCTTACTTCTAGCTATGAAATTTGCTAGAAAAGCATGGTACTTAGTCAGTGACGTTACTGTCAAAAAGTACAGAGGAACAAGGCCTGCCAGAGGAAAATGATGCTGAAATTGAACCTAGCAACGAGGAATGGACTAAGCTTGTGTCTCACGAATCCAATATGTTAATGCCGAGCTTCGACGATTTCGTTCAAATTGACGACGACGTAACTACCGCTGGAGAACTAACCGACGACGATATCGTTAAGAATTGTGTGAACACCTGTATTGCTGGAAATGACAGTGAAGACGAGGCACAGATTCCGGAAACAGAAATAAAGATCATTCCAATGAAGCTAGCTTTGAATGCGTTGGAGACGGTGCATCAGTACTTTCAATACGCGGCGGTTGTTGATCAAGCAATATTTGACAAAATTCATGAGTTAGAGAAAAACATTCAAAATACAAAAACAGAAACCCAAACGAAATTGACGGATTTTTTTGAGTACAAATAAGTAATAGTAAATATTTACATATTACATTCGTACTTGCTGTGACTTGTTATTGCTGTGTACCCCTATAAGAGAGAAACGCTACCCATGTACCTGCATTAGCGAGAAACTCGGGTTAGTGAGAAACCTCTATAAGCGAATATGAGATTGTGCTCCCTTGAACTCTCGCTTATCCCGGTTTGACTGCACATGCATGAGGATATCATTAGACACAGAAGAGAAATTGGCTATAACATTAAGGTACATTTATTTTTATTTATTATTAATGCATCATATTAATATATAACATTGTGAAATAATCTCAATTTGACAGTTATTTATGCTTAATATATGAATTATTCTGGGGGTTAGGGAGGACATTGGACTGGTTATCGTGACGTGCGTAAGGAATGAATGTAGACATATGAGGGGGGGTTTTGAAAACATGAAGCAGTAATCGGGAACGGTGCAGGTGCATGTTGACTCGCACATTGAGATGTACTTTCAATAGTAAACCTCCTCACTAGTTTCAATATTGAAATTTTAAAACCAATTTTTTGTTCCTCCGACATTTTTTTAGATCATTTCGAAAACTTAACAGAAATCATCATCCTCTTCATTGGGTTTGCTCTCTTCTCTCTTTTCCAGAATTTTGAGAATTTTGTTGTGGATATCGTTCGCACTTTTCATCTGATTTACTCGCTGCTTTCGCTGTGGAGTCTCGAAGTTTTGTGATAGTGGACTACAATCTTCTTCCGTTTGCTCCACATCTACATCGCTATTCTCGTTAGGGTAATTCCACTTTGAATCCCTCTTTTCATAAATAGGATTTAGAAAATGGAGCAAATCGGCGAAAATATATCTTTTAAACTTTTTTCCTGCACTGCTTGTTGTTTGTGACTTAATTTTTGCACCTATCTTCTGTAGTAATCCCTGATATTTGCCCATTTTCTTTTGATTTCGGCACCTGAAAGGGAACTTTCATGATACATATGTTTTATTACAGATTCCTCGCCACAGGTGCTAATTTTGAAGAGCTACATTGTGAATATTTAATGGGGAGTAGAACGGTATCTGCTTTAGTAAAAGAAACTTGTCAAGCTATTTGGGAAATCTTTCAACCGTTAATAAATGAAACCACCTTCTTCAAAAGAAGGTTGGCTTGAAATTGCAGATAATTATTATGCGAAGACAAAATTCCCAAACTGTGTAGGTTCCGTAGATGGGAAGCGTATTCATTTGGTTTGCCCAGCACACAGCGGTTCTGCATTCTATAACTATAAAAATTATTACTCGATTGTATTGATGGGAGTAGTAGATGCAGAGTACTGTTTCGTTGCATTTGATCTTGGAGGATACTGTGAAGATAGCGACGGCAAAATTTTTAATAACAGGATTTTTGCGAAAAAATTGTATCAAAAGCAGTTAAATTTGCCAGAAGCAAAATCTTTATCAGGTAGTAACGGTCAGCCTATGCCATTTGTGTTGCTTGGCGATGAAACATTCTCTTTAAATATTCATTTATTGAAACCATATCCACGATGCAGTCTCGATAATAGAAAAAGGATTTTTAACTACAGACTAAGTAGATCACGACGAATGGTGGAATGTGCTTTCGGCATGCTTTCCAATGAATGGAGAATTTTTTTAAAGAGTATGTCTATACTACCTGATTTTGCTGTTTTGGTAACAAAAACAGGCTGTGTATTACATAATTTTGTCCGACGCAGGGATGGTTACCAATTCAGAGATACACTTACGAATTACTTTAAGGATATACCGTTCATAGCATCAATTCCTTCCAACAATTGTGGAAGAAATATACGGGATAATTTTGCGGATTATTTTATGACATCCGCAGGCGAAATACTATTCCAATATAATGAAAGGATAGTAAACAATAATTGAGGAAAAAAATGAATTTTTTCGTACTTACATTTGCTTGATTTATCCGTACTTGCCTCCCAATCGTGCACCACTTCTTGACAAACCATCTGACACGCTAATTCCTTCACATCTCTATTATGATAATCGGCGTCATGCGTATCCCATAAACAAGGATATTTTTCAATCGCTGCTCTTATAATTTCTGTTTCAGACATAATCGAAGAAATTCGCTTAATGATACTCTCTATTCGAAAATTGTAATTCAAATGATGTTTTAAAATAACTGCCAAATCGTTTTCGCGGTACCGCAACCTAAGGCTGGGCGCATACATACGGTTTTCGCATTCGGTTTCCGAAGCGAAATTTCGAATCGAATTTTCCGTGAACAAGGCGCACACGTTCGAGTATTTATATTCTGAATATAGGCTTCAAGCAGTTCAGTAGCGTACATTGGAGCTTCGTATCGGGATGAATGACGAACAACTAATTGCGATTACGTATTTGTTATCGCAAAGTAGTAAAAAAAGAGACGACGTTGTTTTCGATGTGCCGTATCATAATACTTACCAACACAATAATTACGGGTCCGATAAATTGGCATTTCAAACTATCATATAAACGCTCCATGCGCGGCAATGAAATGACTCCGAACAGAAATTTTCGAACGTGTGCGGTATCTCATTTAAAATGTTCGTAAATATGTGCGTTCGGAGGTAGTTTGTTCGGTTTTTCTCCGTATGAAATTCGATACGCCACGGCGAGATTCAAAAGCGAACGTTCGAATTTTTTTCCGAACGGAAAAAATCCGAACGTGTGCGACCCTCATAGGGAACTACTTGCAATTGGTGCCTTTCGGTTTCCTGATCCGGAATTCCGATTAGTAAACCGAATGCGAAAACCGTTCGTATGCGCCCAGCCTAATACTTACCAGCGTAAAAAATGTAAATCCGATAATTTTGTGTTTCGGCATATCATATGAGCACGTAATGCACGTTAATAAAACGATTCAGAACAGAAATTTCCGAACGTCTACGGTATCGCTAAACCCCCTATGCACGCCAATGAAATGATTCAAAACGAAAATTGTTGAATGTGTGCGGTGTCGCTATTAACGTGTAATCGATCCGAAATTCATATTCAGAAACCCGTACTTATGCGGTCGGCATACACCAGCTATACTCAGTGTGTTCCGCGGAACCCTAGGGTTCCGCGATACTCCAGTAGGGGTTCCGCAAGAATTTCGAAAAATAATCAAAGCACCTCTCTCTGGTCGAACGTTTTGACTACGCCTGCCGCGCGTATACTTATGAGCGCACAGTCCCTTTGATAAAAGCCGCCTCTGAATTAGACGCTATAGTTGTGATAAAGCGACTTTCGGCTCTAACTTCAAAATATAAATTCGAGATTGTTTACAATACATTTTTTTGTATTTTTATTTCGGCTTTTTGTTTAGCAAAGGCCATGACTCGAGTGTTTTTGAGAATGTTCGAGATCGAATCTAGAACTAAAGAGCGGCGATTGCATGTCGCGACTCGTCGGTCAGTTGACGATTAGCTTTCGGAGTTCCTACATAGCTACTTACAAGCTTGCTAGTCAATTGTGGAGTTTTTAACTTGATAAAAATTGGTGTTTATTGTTCTACTGCCTGCTGTATTCTGATTGTATCAGTTTTGTACATTTCTTCTTTGTACTATTCCCTTATATGCAGTAACGATTGTGCTTTAGTTTGACCCCACCTCCTGACGTATAACATTATTAATAAAGAAGAATGGAACGTTGGCTTAAAGGCGTTAAACGTGTTGCAACAACATCCTCTAATGACGCTGAATGTTCAAAAGTAGTACGCGCAGAGAATACAGCAATTACCGATCCAGACGATAATGCAACGACGATGTCAAGCTGTACAGTTTCAAAGACGAAAAAAAGGAAGTATGATGAGTCATATATCAGTTTCGGATTTGTTGATTCAAACGGATCACCTCTCTGCATGCTATGTACTAAACTGCTTCCTAATAGTTCCATGGCTGAAGCGCACACTATCGCTGAGAATTTAATAAAGCCATGTGTGTTAGACGTAACAAAATGTATGATCGATGAAAAATCTGCTAAGCATCTTTCTACTGTACCGCTATCAAACGATACTGTTTCACGACGAATCCATGATATGGCAAGCTACGTCAAACAAGAACTAGTTAAACGTCTACAAAGAACAAAATTCGTTTCGCAAATGGACGAGTCAACTGATGTAGCTGATCTGGCTATCTTGCTGGTTATCGTAAGATATGCATAATATGCATATGAAAGTTTCTTTGAAGAAGACATGCTTATGTGTTCATCGCTGCCCACAAACACTACCGGAGAAGAAATTTGTAATAAAATAAACATGTTTTTCAAAGAAAATAATCTCAGTTGGAACGATTGCATTGATATTTGTACAGATGGGGCGAATGCGATGACGGTTAAAACAGCAGGAGCAGTATCACGAATCAAAAATAAAGCGCCTAATTGTAGTTCCAGCCACTGTATTTTGCATAAACAAGCACTTGCGATGAAGCAAATGCCGTCAAATCTAAAATTAGTTATGGATGAAGCAGTAAAAATAATTAATCAAATCACGACCACTACAATCGCGATTGTTCTCATTATTATGTGAAGATTATGGCAGCAAACATAAAACACTGCTGCTTTGTACAGAAGTGCGATGGCTGTCTCGGGGTAAAACTTTAACAAGGCTATTTGAACTTAGAGCCGAATTACAAATGTCTCTTGGGTCAGATACTTCTTTTAATTTGAAAGACCGTTTGCATAATAAAACTTAATTGTTCCAATTGTCTTTTATGGCGGATATCTTTCAAAAACCGAATGAATTGAATTTATCATTGCAAGGTAAACAGACCACAGTATTCCAGGCCTATAACAAAATAACTGCCTTCAAAAGAAAATTAGATTTTTGGATTATTTGCGTTGGTAAGAGAGAAATAGAAAGCTTTACGTCACTTAGTGACTTTGTACGCGATAACGACTCAGAAATGTTTCAAGATGATTTGTTTGAAGAATTGGTCCAATATCTCAGTTCAATGAGCGCATCTTTTGAAAAGTATTTTCCTGAAGAACAGAATACAAAAATGAAACTGAATTCATGGATTCATAATCCTTTTTTACCCAACTTGCAAAAGCCCGAAAATATGTCGAACGTCATCAGACACAGCTATGGAGTCACTGTTCAAAACGACGCCTCTCAACGATTTTTGGTGCAGAATCCGTGAAGAATATCTAATGCTTGGCAAAATGGCTCTGAATATTTTTCTCCCGTTCCCAACAAAATATTTGTGCGAAACAGGATTCCCAACCTATTCAGTCACGAAAACAAAATATCGCAATAGACTGGACGCCGAACCGAATATAAGACTTCAACTGTCTTCTATCAAACGTGATATCAATCAATTGATGAAAAATAAAAACGTTTCATACCTCCCATTAGTAAATTTTTTTTTCAATATCTTCTATTATTGTACTTGCCATGTGGTAAAGTAAATAATAATTGGTAACTGTTACATTGTACTTTTATTATACTTATTAATAAAGAATACAGTTTTAAAAACTATTATTTTATTGTAGGGTTCCGTAAAGTATTTTGCATTCCAAAAGGGCTCCGTCGCCAAAAAAGTTTGAGAACCGCTGGTCTACACCATTAAAAGCGGCAATCGCACCTGGAATCGGCACTTAAAGGATCTTCGAATAATTCCGGAACAAGAATAGTGCGCGCAAGTGGGGGACGGGAGTGAGTGACCCGAGTACGCGAACCACCGTTTCTTTTCCGTTTGTTCCCTTTCGCTAAATGACGATTTATTTTTCCCTGTTTCTTTTCTCCCTAAGTGGCGATTCCCGAACAATTTTTCGTTGTCGGTCTAGTTTTTCTTTAATTATTATTTTAGGACTTGTAAATAGCATTTCTCTAGATTTAGTGCTTGTAGTTAGTTTTTTGTTTTCCGTTTGTCAAAATCACGATTGCTTTTCATCTTGAATGTGAAATGCGCTGGAAAAATGAACGTGATCTTTGCTGGTGTTTCTCTTACCATAGTTCCTCGCGTGCAATCTGTCTTCGATAAGGGGGAGAATTGTTACCCGTTAAACTTAAATTCCAACCTAATTAGTGAAAAAACAGATCGCACCGAGCTCTAGAGGCGGAGTTCCCGAGCGAGTCATATGAAAAGGGTAATTATTTCGGGCTCGATACTCCACCACAGGGTGGAGTTCCCCGCGGTCAGTACATTTTGACTACCCTAAAATCCTATGAAGGGAGCCTCTAGGGCATAAAAGGAGCTGTCGCATGGGAAGACATTCGTGTTCACCTCGTTCAGTGGACCGTTCTTTCGAGAGACCCGTTAAAAGTGTTCTTTCTGCTCGAAACTTTTGCTAACTGTGCTCTCCACCATCACCGTTCTCTGCGGCTGAATCGTGTCTCTCGTCATTCGTAAAAACAAGAGTCTGACTTTTGCTTCCGAAACCGAAGAGATGCCGAACTCCGTCGTCATGGAGGAAGACGACATCGACGTCGACAGCTGTCTCTTGGACGAGATAGCCGAAGATAAAAACACGATCAAGAGCCTGAAGGCTGAGATTAACAAAAATGCGTCAACTCTAAAAGATAGGGAAATGGAAACCTCGAATTCACGAGAAATCGTAAATCGATTGATGGAAGAGAAGGGCCGCCCTTCAAAACTCAATCGAAGAAACGCCGCCTCAAGGAGCAGTTCCCGGAACTTCCGGAAAAAACTGTAAGTACCATTATGAACAATCCTCACTCTTCTGGTCACACAAACGAGTTACAAACGGCACATAAATCGGAAGTTAAAATCACCGCACAAACAACCGCGTCCGCGAAAACACCCGCGACAGAAAAACCGGTCTCAGCCGCGCCCACCGAATCAACAAATATCAAAATTCCGCCTATCGTAATCCGCGAAGAGGATAAGTGGAAAATCATAAAGGATAAAATTAACAGCAATAATTTAAAAATAAATTCAGAAATTCAGAAATTTAAAAGTACATCCGGCTGACATCGAAAGCTATCGCGCTTTTACACGTATTTCAGAGGATGACCTGAAAATTCAATTTCACACTTACCAAACCCAGGACGAAAAACAATTACACGTTGTAATAAAGGGAATCACCACAGACATTTCGTGCGACGAAATATTAGAAGAGTTGACATCGCGCGGTTTTCATCCTTCCGCGGTCCACCGTATGTCGCGAAAAATTAACGGCGCGCGCGCTCCCATGCGCATGGTTATTGTACGTCTTCCACGTACTGAAAAAGGAATTTACGACATAAACGAACCATTCTTTTTAAAAATTAAAATTGAGTCACTTCGCCGTAACCCGGAACGCGTTCAATGCCACCGTTGCCAGCAGTTCGATCACTGCCAGAACAAATGTCGGGCAAACCCTAGATGCGTCAATTGCGGTGCGGGTCATATGTCCGCTGAATGCAAAAAACCGCGAAATCGCCCGCGAAATGCGCCAACTGTGGTGGCGAGCACACCGCAAATGCGCGTATATGTCCGAAACGCCCCGCTCCTCGTCAACCGGCATCCGCGACCCGCGCTGCCCCGCGTCAGTTCTCGCGATACGACGCTTCCAAGCCCGTTTGGGATAGAAAAAATTCGACTATAAATAACAATTCAAATCCGCCCAGCCCGCCATGCAGGAATTGATGTCTTTTTTCATGGCTCAAATGCAAAAGCAATTTGAGTCACTCATAAAAACACACTTCCAATCGGCCGCTGTTAATGCTTAGGCAATATAAACCGGCATCACTGAAAATCACAATCTGGAAAGCCAACGGCGTGATGAATAAAAAGGTCCAACTGATAAACTTTTTGACACAACAAAACATTGACATTTGTCTCATACAAGAAACACATCTCAAACCTCACACGACTTTCAACATACCAAACTACACGACATATAGAAATGACAGGTTGAATGGAAAGATGGGGGGCACCCTAATCGCCATTAAGCCTGCTATTTCTCACTACGAAACACAAAACGCACACACAGTAATACTTGAAATAACTCAGGTCAATATACGCATGTCAAACGATACTCTTTTGAGAATAGGTAGCGTCTACCAAAGACCACACCTTTTCGAAAAAGACGACTACACTAACATTATCACACAAGACAATAGTCCCATTATTTTGGGGGGTGACTTCAATGCAACAAACAGGCATTGGGGTCATCACACGACAAATAGACATGGCACCTTATTACGAGACATTATTGATGAACATGATTTACAACACATACAACCAGACGAACCGACACACTTCCATAACGAAACAACCTCCACCATACTAGACTATTTTCTCCTCAAACACGTAAACAAACCGATTGACTTAACAGTACATCACGAACTTGATTCCCACCACTTACCCGAAACATTTATCCTAGGAAAACCACAAACAGAACCACCTACTCACACAACTACAAAAATCGACTGGCCTACATTCCAATCCATCTTAAAAACACAGGTCCAATACCCAAAATCCAACAAATTCCACAGATAGAAGACGCAATCACTAAACTCCATACCGACATACTCTATGCACTAGACAAAGCCTGGACTGTACAGAAAACACAACATAATAACATTTACACATTTCCGAACGACCTGAAAGAATTAATCAGACGTAAAAATACAGCGCGTAGACGAGCGAGCACTTTTGATCCCGTCCCGCTCACAAACAAGTTGCAAACAGCCTTCAGCAAGAAGTCAAAGAACGTGTGACCGCATTTCGCAATCACCTTTGGAACGACAAAATAAACAGTCTGAACGTAGAATCTGACAGTTACTGGAAAATGACAAGATCACTGACCAAAAAATCATCAAAAACAAAAATTCCTCCTTTAATTCATAACAACACCACCATAAATGATCCGGAAAAGAAAACCGAGATCTTTGCAAATAATTTCGAAAACATATTCACAGAACACAACACGCCCACAAAACTTTTAGAAACAGTAAAAGACAACATTCAGAAACTAAACAACACTCATCCAAAAACACCATTGAGACACACTAATCCTTCAGAAATCAGAGGTATCATTAAAAGCTTGAAAAAACGTAAAGCCCCAGGTCACGACAAAACCACTAATATTTCACTCAAACACCTCACTGACAAACAGATAGTAGAAATCACTAACATTGTCAATGCTATGTTCAGACTGTATCATTTTCCTGAAATTTGGAAACACGCTGATTCAATCTTAATCCCAAAAGCACAAAGATCCAGACAAAAAATCGACAGCTACAGACCAATCAGCTTACTACCTTGTCTAGGCAAAGTAGCTGAGCGGGTCATACTGACAAGAATTCAAGAATGTCCCATCACAGAAAAAATCCTCCCAAACGAACAATTCGGTTTTCGGAAAAACTTGTCGACCACCCTTCAGGCGGCTCGACTGGCAAATCAAATCACGGGTAACTTCCAGAGAGGGTTTGCACGGGAGCAGTAATGCTCGACGTGTCAAAGGCCTTCGACGGTGTGTGACACGATGGTTTGATATCAAAGTTAATGACCGCGGATTTTCCTCTTGAATTGACGAAAATTATTAATTCATTCCTTAGAGACAGGACTTTTCAAGTTAAAATTGATAACATAAAATCGACAACCAAATCTGTTCGGGCGGGCGTCCCACAAGGTTCCACACTTTCCCCGATACTTTACAACATATACACATATGACATACCCAGACTGGAGACAAACGAAATATTCCTATACACCGACGATACCGCAATAACGACAGAATCGACAAATAATAACTTTGTAGCCATTCGCCTCCAAAGACATTTAAATCAGATCGAGACTTGGTGCACAGATTGGAAGATCAAAATCAACTCGGGAAAAACACAAGCAATTATATTCAGAAAGAGAGGACCCAGAAAAATCAAATATCAACTCAAAATTAACAATAAAATCATTCCCTGGCAGAAATCTAAAGTAATTTACTTGGGCTTAGATTTCGATAAACGTTTGAATTGGAGTGAAAACACCAGAAAACGATTGAATCAAGCAAAAGGAACCCTTTATAATTTAAACCCTTTAATAGAAAACCCACATTTAAATATTCATAACAAACTCAAGCTTTACCACACAATCATTAAACCGTCACTTACATATGCCTGTCTTGTATGGCATTCCATAAACCAATCCATCGGAAACAAACTCCTGTCTTTTGACAATAAAGTGCTTCGCAAAATTGTGAAAGCACCATGGTTCGTCAGAAATGATGTGATTCGGAGAGATTTAAATTAAAGAACGAAAAAACAATACTCGATTACATACAAACACAACACACAAACTTTAATAAATACACGACACAGCAGACTTCCGCTTTCATCCGCACATAAACACTTACACTAAACTCTGATAGATGGACCGACTCGTCCAAGCACATACGACGCGAAAACTCACGATTCATAAACAAAAATCCAATAAAGTTACGTAAGAGGCTTCGGCCTGACGTCGAAATAAACCGCGCGCGATCATAGATTGGAGACATTCATTCGGTTTCAAACTACAAGATATTTCACGTCGCTAATTTCCTAACCGTCTTTCCTCGTTCTTTCTTTTTTTGATTTTTTTTTAAAAAATTTTTTTTAAAAAAATTAAAAAAAAGGGAAAAAAACCCGTTTAAATTTTCCAAATTAAGGGGGGGAAAAAAATTTTTTGGGGGAACCTTTTCCCAAAGGGAAAAAAAAGGAAAACAAAAGGGGGGGGGGAAAAAAAATTTTCTTTTAACCAATTTTTTTTGGGTTTTTATAAAAAAAAAATTTTTTTTGTTTCCTTTTTTTAAAAAAAAATTTGTTGAAAATTTTAAACAATTTTTTAAGGGAAAAAAGGGGAAAAAATTTTTTTAAAAAAAAAATTTTTTAAAAAAAAAAATTTAAGGGGGTTTTTTCCCCCCCAAAAAAAAAAAAAATTTTTTTAAAAATTTTTTTTTCCCCGTTAATTTTTTTTTAAAAAAAATTTTTTTTTTAAAAAAAAAGGAAATTTTAAAAAAAAATTTTCCAAAAATTTGAAAAAAACCCCCTTTCAAAATTAAATTTTGGAAAAAACCTTTGGGCCTTTCCCCGGTTGGTTCCAAAAATTTTTTTTTGCCCAAGAAAAGGAAAAAAAAAATTTTTTAAACCGCCTCCCAAAAGGGGAAAAAAAAAACCCCCAATTAAAAAAAAAGGGAGGGCAAAAATTTTAATTTTTTTGAAAACCCCAAAAAATTTAAAAAACCCCTTTAATTTTAAAAAAAAAATTTTGGGAAAAAATTTTTTTAAAAACCCAAAACCTTTTTGGGGAAAAAGGGCCCAAAAAAAACCCCCAAAAAAAAAATTAAAAAGGGGGAAGTTTTAAAATCTTAAAAAACCCCCTTTTTAAAAATTTTTTGGGAAAAATTTAAAATTCCACCAAAAAAAAAATAAACCCAAAAATTTTTTTAAAGAAAGGATTTAAAAAAATTTTTCAAAAAACCCCTTTTTTTTAAAAAAAGGATCTTGGGGCCCCCAAAAATTTAATTTTTTACGGGTTTCCCCCTTTTTTTTTTAAAAATTTTTAAAATTTTTGGGTTTTTTTTTTTTTTAAAAAAAACCAAAACCCGGGCCCCTTTTTTTTAAAATTTAAAGGGGGAAATTTTTTAAAAAAAAAATTTTAAAAAATTTTTGCCCAATGGAAAAAAAAAGGGTTTATTTAAAAAAAAAATTTTTTAAAAAAAAAAAACCAAAAAAGGTTTTACCAAAACCTTAAAAAATTTTTAAATTAAAAATTTAAAATTGAATTTTTAAAAAAATTTAAAAGGGGAAAAAAAAAAATTTTTTTTAAAAAATTTAAATGGGTTTTTTTTAAAAGGGAAAAATTTAAAAATTTTTAAAAAGGGGGTTTTAAAAAACCCAAAAATTAAAATTTTTTTTTAAACCATTTAAAATAAAATTTTTAAAAATTTGTTTAAAATTTATTTTGGGGGGCCCCCTTTGGAAAATTTTTCCCCGTTTGGGGCCCCTTGTTGCAAAGGAAAATTTTAAGGGTTTTTCCCCAATTTAAAAAAATTTAAAGTTTTAATTTTTCTAAGGGGTTTTTTTTTAATTTTAAAAAAAAATTTTTTTTAAAAATTTAAAAATTTTTTAAAAAATTTAAAGGGGGGACTTTAAAGAAACCCCCCCCCAAAATTTATTAAAAAAAATTTAAAAATTTTAAAAAAATTTTTTAAAAATTAAAATTTTGGGTTTTTTTCCGGTTTAAAATTTTGGGGGGTTTTTTTCCCCCCAAAAAAAATTTAAAATTTTGGGAAAACAAAAAGCCCTTTTGGATTCAAAATTTTTTTTTTTTTTAAAAAATTTTTGGGGGGAAAAAGGGGGAAAAAATTTTTTTAAAAATTTTTAAATTTTCCCCAAAAAAAAGTAAATTGGTTTATTTCAAACCTTAAAACCAATTTTGGCCAAAAAAAAATTTAAAATTTTTCCCTTTTTTTTTTGGAAAAAAACCCCCCTTTTCCCCTTTTTGGGGGGAAGGGGGAAAAAAAAAAAGTTAAACCCAAATTTGGGAAAAACCCCTTTTTAAAAAAACCCCAAATTTTTTAAAAAAGGGAAATTTTTTTCACCTTAAAAAAAATTTAAGGCCAAAAATTTTCCTTAATTTTTCCCTTAAAAAACCCTTTAAAAAATTTTTTAAATTAAAAATTTTTTTCCCTTTTTGGGTTTTTTTTTTTTTTTCCCCTTTAAAAAATTTTTTTCCCCGGGGCCTTTTTTTAAAAATTTTTCCCCGGGAAAAACCCCCCGGGGTTTTTTAAGGAAGGGTTTTCCCTTTTTTTTTTTTTAAAATAAAATTTGTTTAACCTTTTTTTTAAAAATTTGGAATTCGGAAAAGAAATTTTTTTGGGTTTTCAATTTTTTTAAAATTTTAAAAAATTCCTTTTTAAAAACAATTTTTTTGGGGTGGGTGGGTTTAAAAAAAAATTTTATTTTAAAAAAAATTTTTTTCCCAGGGTTCCCAAAAATTCTTTTAAAACCCAAAATTTTTTCCCCTTTTTTGGGAAAACCCGGGAAATTTTTCCAATTCTTTTTTTAAAAAATTTTTTAAAACCCCCAAAATTTTTAATTTTTCCAATTAAATTAAAATTTTTAAATTTTTAAAGGAAAATTTCCCGGGAAAACCTTTTAAAAAAAAATTTTGTTAATTAAAGGAAAAAAAAGGGGTTTTTTTTTTGGGGGAAATTTTTTAAACCTTTTTTCCCGGGAAAATTTTTTTTTCCCGGGCCAAATTCAAAATTTTTAATTTCCAAAAAAATTTTTTTGAAAAATTTTAATTTTTTCCCAAAACTCTTTAAAAAATTTTTTTTTTTGAAAAAACCCCCTTTTTTTTAAAAAAATTTAAAATTTGGGTTTTAAAAATTGAAAAAAAAATTTAAAACCCAAAAAAATTTTTTTTAAAACCCCCAAAAACCCCCCTTTTTTTTCCCCCTTTTTAAAAAAAATAAAACAATTCCCCCTTTTTTTAAAACCCAAAAATTTTTAAACAAAAAGGGAAAAAGAAAATTTGGTTTTTTTTTTTTTTGGGGAAAAAAAGGGGGGCCCCCTTTTTTAAAAATTTTTTTTTCGGAAAAAGGGTTTGGGGGAAAGGTGGGCCGGGTTTGGGGGTTTTGTTCCCGGCCCAAATTTAACCGATTTCGAATTTTTTTTTTTTAAAAACCCTTTTGGCTTTGGGGTTTTTTTTTAAAAAAAAAAGAAGGGCAACCAAAAAAAAAAGGGAAAGAAGGAAAGGGAAAGGAAAACGGGAAAAAAGTTTTAAAAACCTTTTTTTTAAGAATTTTTTAAAAAACCCGGGGGGAAAAAAATTAATTTTTTTGGAAAGTTTTAAACAAAAATTCTTCCAAACCCCCTTAAAAAAAATTAAAAATTTTTGAAACCCCCTTTTTTTTTTTTTGGGAATTCCAATTTCCCTTTGGGTTTTCCCTTTGGGGGGAAAAAATTTTTAAATTTTTTAAAATTTGGAACTTTTTTTTAAAAATTTTAAAAAAAATTTTCGGGAAAAAAAAAAATTTTCCCCAAAAATTTTTTGGGAATTGGGGCTTTGGGTTTTAAAATTTTCCCATTTGGATTTTTAAAAAAAAAAGGGTTTTAAATTTTTTAAAAAAAAACCCGGAAAACCCCTTCCCCCCGGGGGGGGGATTTTTTTTGGGGTTTTAATTTTTCCCCTTTTTTTCCCCGGGGGCCGGAAAAATTAAAAAAAATTTTTTTGGAACCCAAATTTTTTAAATTTTTAAACCCCCCAAATTTTTTGGGGAAACCCGGTTTCCCCAAAAAATTTTTTTGAAAAACCAAAAAATTTTTCCCCTTTTTTGGGGTTTGTTTTTAAAAAAAGGTTTTTAACCCCCTTCCGGCCCTTAAAGGAAAAAAATTTTGGGAATTTTTTTCCAAAAAAATTTTCCTTTTAAAAAAAAAATTTTCGCCAAAAAAAAGGGGAAATGGGGCTTTTTGGGGTTTTAAAAAAAAAAATATTTAAAAAATTTTTAAAAAAGGGGTTTGGGGAAAAATTTTGGGGGGAAATTTTTCAAGGGGCCCCCAAACCTTATTTTTCCCGGGTTTCCAAAAGGGCTTAAAAGGGGTTAATTGGGAAAATTTTTTTTAAAATTAAAAGGGGAAACTTGGTTTTAAAAAAAAATTTTTGGATTTGGGAATACCCCAAAAATTTTGGGCCCAAAAAAATTTTGGGTTAAATTTAAAACCTTAAAAAAAGGGGAAACCCCCTTTTGGAATGAAAAATTTTTTGGGGTTTGGTTTTTTCCCCTTTTTTAAAAAATTTTTTTCCCCCCCAAAAAATTTTTTTCCGGGGGAAAAAATTTTAAAAAGGAAAAAACCCCCTTTGGAAAGGTTATTTGGTTTGGAAATTTTAAAAAAAATTTTTTTTTTTTTTTTTTTTTTTGGGGGGAAAAATTTTAAAATTTTCAAAATTTTAAAAAAAAAAAAAAATTTTAAAACCCCCTTTTTTTTTTTTTTGGGGGGAATTTTGGGAAAAAACCCGGGCCTTTGAAGGCCCTGAAAAATTTTTTCCCCTTTTAAAAAAACCAATTTAAAAAATTTTTTTGGGGAAAAAATTTATCTAATTCCACCGTTTCTAATTTTGGATCGTCAATTATCACACATTGGCATGTCGTATTGATTATTCGGACTACCGAGTTTGATGGAGATATAATTGTTCTAGCTACGAAAACGCCTCTTGATATTTCCTTATTCAAAACTAAAACGCTTTGTGAGATATTTTTAAGACTATTAATCTGCCTGAACACTTCACATCGCGGCGGTAAACAAATTTGATTTTCGTTCAGTCCAGAAAAAATTGGAAGCGTTATTGTGTTATTACTCATCGTCATATCCATTGTCCAATTAGAATATTTTATACTCGCGCCATATTTAGTGAAAAAATCTCGGCCTAATATGCCATCTCCTGGTATCCAGAAATCATTCCCGACTATGTGAAATGCATGATGAATACTTCCATGAGTGAGACTAATTGGAATGTCCGCTAGACCTAAAGAAGTGACAAAACCTTCTGATATGCCTTTAATTTTTATCTTACGTCCTTTATCTAACAAGTGATTCGCATCTAATATGCTATGTTTCAAAACGCCCGAGTCTACAAGTAATTCAATTTCAACATTTTGTTCGGTATCGAGAACGACAAAATTTGATAAATTCAAATCAAGATGGAAAATTTTTGCGAACCCCCCAATTGAACTTATTGGGGGTGTCTGCATTTTAAGTTTATTATATACTAGTATTCCCTGTCTAAATCTAAGTAGTCTGATAGTTTTAGTAAATTTGTTAGGAAATAACTAGTTGGCTGTTGTACGTTGTCAAAAATAATATAAAGTTCTCAAATCGTATTGAATATAGCTTGTAAAATAGCCTTTAGCCCTACACCATTTGCTGAGTAAAACATAACCACCAACCTAAAACGAATACGCGGCTTGTGAAGTCAATCCGCGTGGATCAACCGATTTCTTCGGTGGACATCGAAGAATAGTCGATCCATCCCAAACATATGGTCCTTCGATCCGGATAAATCAGTGCAAGAATCAATTTTAGAGTTATGTACACATCATCGAATTGAAGAAATCGTGAAATCGTGACGCAGCCGGAAATCACTGCAGAACCACAGAACATCAAAAATTCTTGCCTCGAGGAAGCTTTCCGAAATAGTTAGTCTTTGTTTTGGCCTACGAGTGGAAACAATCTACAAAGACAAAATACGAAACTGAAGTTAACGATCACCCATCCACTGCTGTTTCGAAGCAAACGTACGTAATTCGTTAATTCATTACAAATCCATCAATTATCAATTTCCCAAATATCACATTCATAAGTCAATAATATTTACAAAATTATGAATCACGAAGAATTAGAATCATTAAAGAGGAAACGTGCAGTAATCAAAACTAAATTGACTAAATTCGAAACTTTCATCAATGATACCAAAATTCAAGCAGTTTTGGAGATATAAAACTACGCGTCAAAAATTAGAAGAAAATCAATTGCTCGAGAAATTTGAAGAAATACAAGAAAAATAAATTCAGATGACGCTTCAGAGTTTGATGAGTTTGAAAAGAAATATTATCATTTACTGGGACGTGCAGAAGACTTGTTAGATCAAAAGAATAATGCCGTTAGTCAACAAAGCGCGATTACAAATACAGGAAGTTTCGCAGCTGAAAACGTAAAATTACCAAGCTTAGAATTGGCCACATTTGACGGAAATCTTAATAATTGGTTAGATTTTCGTAATCAATTCAAATCGGCAGTTCATGATAATAATAATCTTTCGGGAGTACAAAAATTACAATATCTACGTTCCTGCCTCAAAACGAGGCACATCGGGTTATTAGCGCTCTAGAATTTTCAAACGAAAACTACAAAATAGCATGGGATGCATTAATAGAACGGTATGAAAACAATCGGCTGATTATACAAAATCATATGAAGGCATTTATGGAATTGCCACCCCTACAAAAAGAGTCGTCGCTAGAATTACGAAAATTAATTGATACAATGAGATCACACTTACGCGCACTCAAATCGCTGGGTGAACCAATAGATGCTTGGGACACCATTCTAATTTATATAATAACTTCCAAATTAACTAGAACAACTCACAAAGAATGGGAAAATTCGATCACTGGCCGAAACATGCCAAAACTAGATAAGCTTTTCTCATTTTTAGAAGATCACTGCCAAATCTTAGAAGTAACGGCCACAAATTTGAATGCTAAATCATCCTATTACCCAAATTCCTCGAATAATAGCTTTCAAAAACGTCAGGCATTTGCTACCACGCGTCTAGAAGAAACTTGTCCCATTTGTCAAGAAAACATTTCTTACGTCAATGCGAATCGTTCTTGAAATTGACTGTAAGAGATCGAGCAGAATTGATTAAGAAAAATCGCCTTTGTTTCAACTGTTTCAAATCGGGCCATCATAACAAAGAATGCAAGAGATCGAATTGTAGGAAGTGCGGCAGAAAACACGATACTCTTTTTGCATTACGACGTAAAACGGGAAATTTCGAATAGTCAAGAGATTTCAAATAATGCGCCCAAATGCACACCTGGCGGATCCCAAGTTTTATGTTCCTTTATAAAATCACAAACGTTGCTTTCTACAGCAATAGTAAATTTCAGATCATACGACGGGAAATTAATCTCGGCGCGCGTCCTGTTAGACAACGGATCGCAATCACACTTCATAACAAAAAGATTTGCGGGAAAATTGCAATTGCCATTTAGACAAGTGAATATTCCAATTTCCAGTTTGAGTTCAGTTGAGACAAGAGTACGTCATTCAATTAAAGCGGAATTATATTCAACCCAAGGAAATTATAAATCAGTAGTAGAATTACTCGTAATTGAAAAAATTTGCGACCGCATACCCAACGAATTTGTCAATCGCCATTCACTAAACATTCCATCGCATTTAAAACTGGCTGATCCCGAATTTGAAAAATTGCGAGAAATCGACGCTCTACTAGGAGTAGAATTATTTTATGATCTACTATGCGTAGGACAAATCAAACTAAATGATAAAGGGGCAAAAATGCAAAAACTAAGTTAGGGTGGATTATTGCAGGACGAGTGGAAATGCATTCGAAACCAGCTACCGTGAAGAAATGTTTATTAACCACAGATTGGGTTCAAAAATATTTGACGAAATTTTGGTCGGTTGAAGAACTTGAAGATCGTACTTTTTTAAGCGAGGAAGAAGCCAAGGCTGAAACATTTTTCGAGAAAACACGAAACGAGATCTCGTATCTGGACGATATATCACGCGTTTACCTTTTAACGATAACATTCATAAATTAGGAGAGTCCTGCAAATTCGCCGAAAAACAGTTTCTTTCTCTAGAAAAAGATTGAATAAAAATTGTTCTCTGAAGACAGAATACGTTGCAAACATGCGAGAAGCTATTGCGTTAAAACATATGGTCGAAATCTCAAAGCACAACATTCCCGCTAAACATTGTTTTCTCCAACAACATCCTGTGATAAAAAACTCTAGCTCTACCACTAAAGTTCGAATTGTGATAAACGCCTCCGCCAAAACCAGCACTGGCGTTTCTTTGAATCAATGCTTAAACGTCGGTCCTGTAGTTCAGAGCAGTAGTTTTGATGTCATGCTCCGATTTCGAGTACATCAAATTGTTATGTTAGCGGACATCGAAAAATGTATAAACAGGTACTGTTAGATGATCGTGATGCCTTTTACCAACTCGTTTTTTGGCGCGAAAATATGAATGATACTCTCCGAATATATAAAATGCCCGTAGTGATGTTTGGCACTTCTTCGGCCGCACATTCTGCCACAAGCACCTTAAATAAATTAGCTAAAGATGAAGAAAACAATTATCCTATGGCTAGTGTTGTTTTACGCAGAGATTGTTACGTCGACGATGTTATTACAGGTACAGATGACGTAACTGATGCCTGTAAGCTCCGCGAAGAATTGATCAGTCTAACAAAATCAGGGGGTTTTAAATTACGTAAATGGATTTCAAACGATAATTCTGTAATGAAAACTATAAAGTCCGATACTCCAGTCGAAATAATTAAAGAAGAGGACGCAAGCACAAAAGCACTTGGAATCCGATGGGATCCAAGATGCGATCAAATACTTTATAAATTTTCTTCAGAAGAATTTGATAAGAATGTAACAAAAGGGGTGTTTTGTCGAACATAGCTAGATTATATGATCCGATGGGATTATTAGGACCAGTGGTAGTGAAAGCAAAATTAATAATGCAAGAATTATGGAAGTGCAATATTACGTGGGACGAATCTTTACCTTTGGAATTACATACATCATGGATTGAACTATATACACAATTAGATAGTCTGAACAAAATCAATTTCGAACGTAAAGTTATCATCAAAGACGCAAAACAACTGGAGCTTCACGGGTTTTGCGATGCGAGTGAAAGGGCATACGGTGCATGTATATACATTCGCTCTGTTGATGCCGATAAAAATATTTTCGTTAACCTGTTATGTTCAAAGAATCGAGTTGCTCCATTAAAAACAATTACCATCCCTAAGCTAGAATTGTGCGCTGCCCTTCTGCTCGCCCGCTTGGTCAAAATAGTTTTAAACGCATTCGGCAAAACTATTGATAGAATTTGTTTATGGTCGGATTCTTCTATCGTACTTCAATGGGTAATTACACATCCCAGCACTTTGAAAACCTTCGTAGCAAATCGTGTGGCTGAGATAAATGAATTAACTTCTTCCATGTTTTGGAAACACGTTCCTTCTGAGGAAAACATGGCAGACATTTTGTCTCGCGGCCAATCACCAAATGAATTATTGCAAAACAAAAAATGGACTACGGGCCCTGATTGGCTTCATAAGAACGAATTGTTCTGGCCTGTCGAAACGACAAATAAAGTTCCTATGATCGAACTTAAAACAGTGAAGATTTTCCATACAAGGATAGCCGAGAAGCATTTTTTTGAAAATTATTCTGATTTCTCTAAACTACAAAGAATCGTTGCCTATTTGCTTAGATTTGTCGAAGGTTGCCGTAAAGTAAAAGACAAAACTTATGGGAAATTAACAATTATGGAAATGGATAATGCTAAAAGTGTAATAATAAAGGTAGTTCAAAGGAAACATTTCCAAAAAACTATTGACTCACTTTCAAGCAATAAAGGGCTTCCCAATAAAGATAATCTAACCGCATTAAATCCATTTTTAGACGAATTAGGATTCCTTCGCGTGGGTGGTAGATTAAGATGTTCAGAATTAACGTATTTCGCGAAACATCCCATACTTTTGCCAAAGAATGAACATACAACCGAATTAATTATTCGTCAAGTTCATGAATCAAACTATCACTGTGGCGCTCACGCTACTCTAAATGCTGTCAGATTAAAGTATTGGCCCTTAAACGGCAAAGTTCTGACAAAGAATATAATTCGTCGTTGTGTTAAATGTTGTCGATTTACACCGTCAAAATCTCCTTATTATATGGGAGACCTACCGCGCGATAGGATAACACCTTCTAGACCTTTCTTACATACAGGAGTTGATTATTGCGGACCTTTTCATATCAAGGAAAAGAAATTGAGAAATCGTGGAACGGCGAAGGTTTATGCTTGCATATTTACATGTTTTTCGACAAAAGCCGTTCACATCGAATTAGTTACGGATTTGACAACAGAATCCTTTATTGGCGGTCTTAATAGATTTTTTGCACGTCGTGGATTATCAAATAAATTGTATTCCGATAATGCCACCAATTTTATAGGAGCTAAGAATCGAATGGAATTTGTAAACAATTATTTGTCGTTCAAGGAAAACAACATGTTTCAGGATTATCTTTTAAATAAAAATATCGAATGGCACTTCTCTCCCTAACTCTCCCCATTTTGGTGGGCTATGGGAGGCTGCCGTAAAATCGTTCAAAAACATTTTTACAATGCAGTAGGAGACAGGTTGTATACATATGAAGAATTATTGACTTATGTATGTGAAATCGAAGCCATCCTAAACTCCCGACCCATCACTCCTGTTTCCGAAGATCCCAACGATTTGCGTGCCCTGAGTCCCGCTCATTTCCTAATTGATCTGAATTAACGAGCTTGCCCGAGATTCCTTTGGCCGAAGTTGCTGAAAATCGATTATCTAATTGGGAATCCGTGCAAAGGGCCAAGCAGTACTTTTGGCGTCGGTGGTCGGTTGAGTACCTTAATCATCTTCATGTGCGCTCCAAATGGCAAACGAAAAACATTGCTAATGTTAAAGTTGGGACCATGGTGACTATTCGAGAAGATAATGTGGCACCGCGTCATTGGAAATTGGGAGAGTTATAAACGTTTTCCTGGAAAAGACGGCTTTGTTCGCGTAGTGGAAGTGAAAACTATATCAGGTGTATTGAAACGAAGTGTTACCAGAGTGGCACCGTTACCGATTGAATAATCGTATAATCGTGTCTCTTTTATGTTAATTGTTTTATTTGTTGAACATGTTCGTTCAAGGCGGGGAGTATGTCTGCATTTTAAGTTTATTATATACTAGTATTCCCTGTCTAAATCTAAGTAGTCTGATAGTTTTAGTAAATTTGTTAGGAAATAACTAGTTGGCTGTTGTACGTTGTCAAAAATAATATAAAGTTCTCAAATCGTATTGAATATAGCTTGTAAAATAGCTCTTTAGCCCTACACCATTTGCTGAGTAAAACATAACCACCAACCTAAAACGAATACGCGGCTTGTGAAGTCAATCCGCGTGGATCAACCGATTTCTTCGGTGGACATCGAAGAATAGTCGATCCATCCCAAACAGGGGGCTTGCCCCGTTTCCCTGACTATTTTCATCCACCATTGCTATTCGTACGTTCTGAGATCTACCGGAGTTCCTATTGAAACCTCGGTTTCCTCTTCTGCCTCTATAGTTATTATTCTGCCACTGTTTCCCATCATTATTTCTCACGTCATTATTACTGTTTTCGAAGTACCGAAAATTGCCTGTACGATTGCTATCATGACCCCGTGAGAAGTTACCTCTGTTTCTATAGCTATCGTTACCTCTGTTTCTATAACTATCGTTACCTCTATTTGTATAGCTATCGTTACCTCTATTTGTATAGCTATCGTTACCTCTATTTGTATAGGAGTACCTGTGCTGCCGATCCGAGCCTAAATAAAAAACATTTCCCGACGGTAACGGATCTTGCACGTTTACAAATTTGGTTATAACCTCCTGAACTGATTGAAAATTTCCTGCTTCCACGATCAACCGGGCTTTCTCGGACGAAGCATTTTGGCATATTGCCTTGATAATATTTTCAACCGCGTACTTTGCCGCTAATTCGCTCGGTACTCCTTCACTATTGTAAGCTTTTTGCAATTGTTCGGCTAGGGATTCTATTTCCAACGCATAAACAGCCGATTCTTTGTGACCCTGGCGAGTACTCATCAATTTAGAAGCTAACCTGCTCGAATTTTCACCCTTTACACCGACTTTAAGTTTAATGATTATTTCATTGATACTATTCGCACCTACGATCAAGTCACGGGCCTTGCCTGTTAGCCGTGTCTTAATGAAAGCAATTGCATTTGCTTCTTGATCGGCGGAATAAAACTTCAATAATTCTAAAGCATCTAAAAAGGAAGTAAGGTTTTCGAACTTCCCGTCGTACTGGTTGGGGATGAGTTTACTAGCTAGATTGAAGAATTCTACCGGATTTTGAGCCATGACCCTACGTCTGTATCGTTATCTTCGTCGCAAATTGATATATCGATTTTACCGAAATACGACGTGGGTACAGTATAGCTAACGCCTAGAGCTTGAAACGATTGAACTACTTTATCTCTAACGTGAAAAAAATGATTCTTACACAAATTTTTATCTAAGTCATCCAACTCATTCCAAGAATTTGATATAGCTGACGTGAATTGATTGAAAAGTATGACCAGATTATCTCTTACTTCGGCTCTCGATAGTTCACCTTTCGGAATATTTTTCTTCAACACTCTTTTCGCGTACGCTTTTATATTAAGGGTAATTTGATTGAGTTTTGCTTCGAATTGTTCGTCTTGCATCAGATGACGACTCGCTTACTTTTGCCGAGGAAAACACATTACTATCGAGGAAAGTTCAAACTAACTCAGGTACTAATACAAAATTCTTACTACTTAACTATTACTTTATGTCACACAAATGTTTCAAATTTCGATTACTCACTCATTGTTCATTGCATACGTCGATTCCTTGGCTATTACTTCCACCTCGTTCCCTTCTTCAAACCTGTTGAACAGATGCCACCGACGCATTGACCTCCCGTCTTAGACGCCTCGTCATCCTCTTCTGGTAAGACTTGCAGAGTTTTATCATCAAGTTGATGATCAGGATTGCCAAGATCAGGTAGAGTACAACCTTCATATCCTTAGAGATGTTGTATTCGCTTTGCTGGACGATGAAGTTGGAATTCACGGCACCATTCTCAGTAACTCCTTGTTTCGTATCCTTAGATTCGGAACTACCCATTTTGTCGTAATATTCTAGTGATCCGTTTTTAAGATGTTTGTACGGTTACTTTTCGGAGTTCTTCTTCGATTGTACCACTGTTGGCAGGATCGCCATGTAATGTTTGTCGTGGAAGATTCAAAGGCGTCACAGTAGGAACATTCTTTATTGATCGTTCGGATTAGAATGATCCACATATCAAATACAACGTCGACGATACCTACGTTGAACTAGTTTCTTAACCTATGCAATCAGCATTATTATCTAGGACGGTTACACATATGAAAAGCTATTACCACATCGATTTATCGACCTAAATATTTTCTTATCGATTGTGATGCAATCTCTCTACAGTTTTTGTATTAGTTCGATGTTGAATTCTTATTTCGCTCGTACCTCGTGGCTTTCGATCGATGACGGAAATCATTCCTCGTTAGTCAGGAGGGTTGTATGAACCAACCTAATTGATCATCTTATCAGGGTTCCCGATCAAACTGTGTTGGATCTGAAGAGTACTGAATTTTCGATTCAGATCTAGAATTTCGTGATCTTCTGATGGATAGCGATGTGTGAGCGGATTGATTGATCGACTGGTGGAGGATTCCCGATCGAGATTGTGGTGGATTGCTGGATCGATTCTATCGACTTCCAGATCGAAATTGTCGAAATTTTGGAAGAGAAGAATTTGGCGAGCATAATTTCGGTTTCGAAGATTCGAGCGGCCATTTCTTCGCAGCGCGTGGCGTCGCAACGCACCTGGACCAAAGATAAGTCGGTTCGATTAATATTGTTTTCGTTCGAGATAATTCGACGCGGTTTCGGAGAAATAATTGTTTGGACTTTTTTTTTAAATCGGGTTCAATTTATTGCTTATTATTACTTTTTTTTTCATTGTTATTTTCCACGCTATTGGTTGTCAGTGAGTTGAGTTGTAAGGGAAACCTGAGAAAGGGTCAATAAAACGGATTGAAACTACCCTGGTTTTTTTTGTCACTCGGACCGTTTTGGCGCTTCATTTAGATAAAGGGACATTTCCCCCTCGTTAGAACTGAGCTAGTCGCCCCCTTTGATTCTCAACGGAATTTGCCGAGAGGGTAAAGGGGGGTTACAATATATACATAGTAAATAGTAAATTCTTACCTACCCGTAAAATTAATATTATATATTATTCACTGAAAAAAAGAAGATTACAGGAATTCCTAGTAAAAAGGATTCCTGTATCTATCACACCAATATAATAATGAGAACAGGAAATTTCTAGTGATAGGAACTTTACGATTCCTGTAAAAACGAAATATGTTCTCATTGCAGGAAAAGCTATATTAGTTAGGGGAATTCAAAACTTTAATGGTGAACGGAATGATTCCGGTGATGAAAACGATTAGTGGTATAATTATGACTAGAATAAGCTTTGCTAAATACAGGAATAAAACTCTCATTGATACAAATCGGGGAAACATATTCATGACTATAATTTTTGGTGTTAGTTACAGACTCGTCTAGTACTTATTACAGGAATATGAAGCTAAGCAAATACGACGCAAACTATTCCTGTAATGAACACCGAAATTTACCGCGAGTTACCGAGAAGCGATTAAGATAGTCGGAAAGTTAAACATCCAATTCTCATCCAATATTTGTACTGGGGGCAAATTTATATCAAGAGATCAATTCGATGGATCGACTGCTTGTTATAAAGAAATACTTCCGTATTTTGAGCAGTTGGAACGTACCGAATTGTATCGTTCATTGACTTTGTTGGTACAAATTTGCGAACAAAAACATCTAACCTAATTCATGAAGAATAATTTACTATATTTATTATTGATTTACGTTCATATTTGAATTTTTGCTTATAATTTATGATTCTCATTACTATAAATTCCAGAATTTTATTTTAAAACAAGCTGACATATTTCTTAATGCAGCCGTTGTTTACCAAGCCATGTAATGGATATCGTTCCGTTGGTTATTACAGGAAAATGTTTTACTCTTTATGGTTCTAAACCAGGGCTTCTCAAACTTTTCTCACTCTGGACCCCATTTATGATCGTTAATATTTTGGCGACCCCAATTTAAAAGTAAAAGATAAAAATATTTTTAAACGATTTATTGATATGTTAACAATACATTTAAAAAAAGATTTAAATATTTTTTGAAAATACAAAGATAAATTTTAAAAAAATGCCCAATAACAAAATAAACATATTGGACATTTTGGTCGTCTGAGTTCGTGGAGATATACGAGTAGGTAAAAGTATTGAATAAAAAAGAATAGTATTCTTTTGAAATGCACAAAAAAAAATTAAGTAATAAAAGTGCACAAAAAAATATAAACGCAATAGGTGTTAAAAAAAAATAACATTTTTTCGAAACATCCAAAAAATAAAACAAAAATTGCACAATAACAAAATAAACTTGTTGGACATTTTGGCCGTCTTAGTTCGCTGATATATATATACGAGTAAGTAAGTGTAAAATAAAAATTAGCAAAAATATAAACAAAATACTTAAGTGTTAAATAAAAAATAATATTCTTTCTTAAAACATACAAAGATAAACAAAAAAATCACAAAAATAAAATGTTAAAAAAAAAAATTAATGTGAGGGGTGTGCCTGTTTTTTATTACATAACAAATTAAATCTCGGTGTAATGTTAGACACCGCTGGTCGTAAACACTCTTCAATATTTTTTAGCGTAGAGCGGTATGTCAATGAAGAAAAAGTTACTTCGCATAAATATGTGGTGGTAAATGGCAAAAGCACATTCAAAGCCATATCAGCAATAGTGGGAAATTCAGTACTAGCTCCAATCCAGAATTCAGTCAGGGGTTTTGATGAAAAATTTAGTTTTAAAGTTGAGTCGCTTGAAAGCTCAGCAAACTCTTCCTGAGCTTTTAGCGGCAGGTGGTCAGTCTCATTTAATTCTGTTGAAAAAGGTTTTTGAATCCAAGATAATTTATTAAAATCAACATCTAATATAAAATATTTGCGAAACTGTGTTTCTAGCGCTGTTAAGTGATCTAAAATTATTTTTTTGATAAACGTTTTAGATTGATTTTCTTCCATTATAAAATTTTCAACTTTACAAAACACTTCCAATGAATCTTTTTCGGCTCTACTCTTCCAAATGTTGATCTTTTTGATGAAACTTTTTTATCATTTATCATTTGAATTGAATATATCGCAGCTTTTCCCTTGAAGAGACAAATTGAGTTCGTTTAACTTCTCAAAAATATCGGACAAATAACACAGCTTGGATAGGCATTGATCATTTTGAAAAAAAGCAGCAAGTTCACATTTCTGTTCGGATAAAAATATGACAATTTCGTCTTTTAATAACAACAATCTTCTTAAACTTTGACCTCTTGATAGCCATCTTACTTCGGCATGTAATAATAAACTTGTATAGTCAGAATCCATATCCTGACAAAGATTTGTAAACAAGCGACTGTTAAGGGCGCGACTTTTAATAAAATTTATAATCTTAACAGCATCCTGAAGCACTTCGTTCAATTCTGGTGATAATTTTTTTGCTGCAAGGGCCTCTCGGTGAATAAGACAATGATTAAAAGTTATATGATTATAAGGAGCAGTTTGAAAAAAGACTTTAATCCAATATTTTTTCCTGTCATGGCTTTTGCGCCATCTGTGCATATTCCACAGCAATTTTTCCATTCTAACCCTTCACTTTTGAAAAAATCGTCAACTTTACAATATATGCCTTTCCCTATGGTATGTTCATTCAATGGACGACAAAATAACAATTCTTCCTCCACGTTTTCTTGATAAACGTACCTGACATATACTAACAACTGAGCAAATTTAGTTATATCAGTTGTTTCGTCCAACTGAATTGAAAATTTTGGGCTTTCTTTAATTCTTGTAATAAGTTGTACCAATTGATCTTTGTTAATTTCAGAAATTCTTCTTGCCACAGTATCGTTTGACAAGGGAATTTTTCGAATGTCATCACTATACTTACTTCCATGCAGTATTTCTACCATTTTAATACCAGCAGGTAATAAAAGATCTTCTCCGATAGTAAATGGTTTTTTACTTTTGGCAATACAGTAAGAAACTTCATACGACGCTTCTAAATATTTTTCATTAACGGTCACAAATTTTTTAAAAGATTGTTTTTCTTTATTTGAAGACTTTAACAGTCTTTCAAAACATTCTTTTGGTTTATTGACGTACGAAGCATGCTTTGTTTCAAGATGCCTTTTAATTTGGATGGTTTCATGCTCTCCGCAGCCAATATTTCATTACAGATGAAACAAAAGGGATTTTCATTACCATTAAAATCTTTAAATGTAAAACCAAATTTAAGAAAAGACTCATCATATTTTCGTTTTCGCACCTTAGATGCCTGTTTGGAAGTACTAGGTCCTGCTTGAGACAACATTGAGTATTATCATTTGCGTCATTACCTTCCTTATTTAAGTTCAGCCATTTATCCATGGTCAAAATTTATTTCAATCCTAAAATGCAGTATATTCAAATAAATAACTTGTAGCACATAAAAATAATAATTACCAAATAATTAAAATAAATCTACCGTTGCACATACGACAGAAACAACTATTTAATTTCACTGGAAAATTGTCTACCTCCACACTACAGCATTTCACTCATTCACACAGTCAGTGTTGAATACAGCGCAGCAGAAACACGTGATTCACACCGAGATTTCTCTCCAACAGCACCAAACGGGCGGTTGTAAGATTCTAGTAAAGAGAGAAATACGACCAGACGCATGCGCATTGATAAAAGGTTCTTACATTCCTGAGACGAATCCGTACATCGAGGTCGTAGAATCGTTGCCTCGTGCACCGGATTTGACGCAACAACTTATTAAAGGAGAAAAAGCGCGCTTTTTTAAAACGTTTGTTTTTGTGCGTTGCGTGTGCGAGTGCTTTCACAAGCTTTGTGTACTATTCAAAGCGTACATTTAGATTTTATGTATTATTATATTTAAGCAAATGAATAGAAATAAAGTAATAATTTGGTATTTTACATTATGATTTCGCGACCCCAAAATTTTACTTTGCGACCCCAAATGGAGTCGCGACCCATACTTTGAGAAGCCCTGTTCTAAACAATCCTTTATTTTTTATTTCGAGACCTATATTGAATGCAGGAAATAACTATAATATAGCATTTCCAAGAATGAATGATATACAAGTAGTACTTGGTACAGGAAAAGGCTTTATTTAGTACAGGAATTTATTTCAAACATTGGTCATTCCCTCCAGTGTAGGGCCCGATCAACACTTAACTTTTTCTCATTCGTGAAACATCGTTCTTTGTGAGTTGATGTGGACCTATATTTTTGAATTATATTCGGGAAAATGGAACGTGATGTAATACCGATTGACGCGTTTATAAAGGATTTACGTGACGAACTGAGCTTTAATAAGCAATTGTACAATACGGATAATTCGGAAATGATGCCGGTGGATGTTGAAAGTGGTGACATCGAGAAGTATCTTCGTACCTGGGGGATGGAAAATTATGTCGCAAATTTCAGAAGGAAGTACCATTTTATTTCCTGTTCTATTCGTGTATCATTTTGGTGAACCAGTTTTCTTAAGAAATGAAAATGATTTTTGATAGCTGTATATTCCCATTGTAATAATAGTAGTCATAAAATATCATCGATCGGATATCACCTTCTGATTCAGATCAGTGTGACAATCTTTGGAAGAAACCTCCTTTATCAGTATATTTTGAAACGAAGTTCAGAAATTTTATTTACGGAATTCTTAATAATCCTTTGATTTTTCAACAATTTTTCAAGAAATCTGCAAACTTCAATAGAAATCACAACTTTTTTGTGGAAAGTTATAAAGACCTAAAGACGAAATTTGTGTGATGATAGGTATATTTTTCAAGGATATTAGTGTAGCTTTTTATATTGAGAGAAGGAACTTTGCGAAAATGAATCATATTTTTTTTTGGATTTTCAGAAGATCCATGAGAAATTTATAAGAATTTCTCGACCTTTTCTAAAATTTCCAACACATACATAAACAGTTTGCGGAATTCGCAAATAATACTTTGAAATTTCGTGAAAAATATGGAAATTCTTCAATATTTCTTGAAAGTACAATAACCAACCATAAATCGATGAAAGTCTTTAATAAATCAATGCAAAATTTATTATGAATCCCGAATTTTCCATGGAATATATTTTAAGGAAATTTAATTGTATTTTAAGTCCAATTTTGTAATTCCTGAGAAATTCTTTACAATTTTTCATTATAAAGACGAAATTCCATTGGAACATAAAGGAAAAATTAGACATTTTTTTCAGCTTTTTTTTAATGTAGGTTGGGAAATTTGCTAAACATTTTGTAGGTTTCCTGAAATTAAAGAGAAAATGGGCAGAAAACCTACTTGCAAGTTTTTAATATTTTTCAAATTCACAAAACATCTATAAAAAATGTTCAATGACATCTCTGAAATATTTCAAAAAAGTTGATAAAGCTGAAATCTGAACTTTCAAAATGAACATTAACATATCTTTCTTCCTAGTGCTCCTCTTGTTCCAACACAACTTCTTAAGTATTCTCATTTTTCAGTACACTTTCATATTACCATACACCAAATAAAATATCCGTACTATTTTGACAGGGAGCGAATTATATAGTACGGTACATTTTTAAGTAGTTCGAATGAATGTGGCAAATTTTAGTAGATTTCTGTTACGCGGGTAGTAGAAATGTTGAAAAAAAGATGGTCACGCTGATTAAGATATACGTGTTTTATAAAAGTTTAGGTGAATATTTATAATCGGCATCAATAGCGATTTTAACGATTTCCAATATTTGTTTATCTTCTACAATTACAAACTTTTGAACGTATTCGAAGAAGTATGTGTTATTATTTACGATCAATGTATTATTATTATTACTATTGATCTTTGGCTTCACTTAATCATGCTCTTTCTTAAGCAACATAATTCGATATTTGAATATATTTCAAAGTTCATACAAAATTACTATAAATTATTCATTTTTAGAAAACGATATAACCCTCGAGAGCTTGCCGTTTTTAACAGAAAAAATGATCGGCACATTAATTCCATCCATGGGCAAAAGAGCCATATTTTTGTCACACTGGGATAAATGGAAACGTTGCTTGAAAGAAGCAGGTTCTTCTGATTCCTCTGTGGCACGAATTGATCGTTTTTCGCCACATACTGAGAAAGAAATGACTGCGGATTCAGTCCCCCTTCTTACGTATCAGAGATCAGAAGTAAGTGTTTTCGTTTTATTTTGTGTACATTTTTGTTTCCCATTGCTGCCCCTTTATAAGCAAAAATTGCACTTCGAACTTCGGTTTTACGATAACTTATCAATATAGAGATTCAAAACTTCTCTTTCGGCTTGTATCCGTTCTGCATAGAATAGATCTCAGTTGGAAAAAATGAAAAACATTTCTCAAAATTCATGAAATAAATCTAGAATTCTTAGCGTTACAATTTTCTACATATAAATATTCATTTATCAGCAGTCTACAATTACTGCAGTAGAATTAGAGATGTATCTGCAGAAACAACTTGAGCAAATTTCATTGAAATATATATCATAATTTGAATTCGAATTTAAATTTAATCAACCGATATTCAATTTAATATCATATCATAATTTGTCATTAATTACCTATACACTATTCGCGAAAAAAGAAAATGTATCGGTTGTGTTCTTAGCTCCTTTTAAAATCGATATTCGCTAAATCGACACTAAACCAAAAAACTGTTTTTCGCCTTCTTTTGGATTGATTTTGTGTAGGAATTCTCCACGAATTACACTTGAAAACATTTGTCTCATTTATATATTTTTTAATAACTTTAGCTTCGCGGAACACCCTTCCGAACTTTTTTGGGATTGATGTACTGTATGGATTATATGTAAATTTTTCGTGGTAGAAGAAAAATTTACTGCTTCTGTAGCTTTTCGGTTTTCTTTTTGTACGGAAAATTTAAACTTACCTAATGAAAAATTTAATCTAATACATAACCGTCTGTTAATGTAATTAGGGAAGAGCATGCTGAAACTGAATGTTCATGTTGTTTTTCACGTAATGAAAAGTTGGTTTTGTTTTCTAGACACTCTTAGAATTGCTTCGGAGAAGCAATGACGGCCAGGCCATCCTCTCTGAACAGACATCAACGGGATATCTTTCCTCTCATTCCAGATCCAAGTTAACGAAATTAATAATTCAATCGGAGTTGGAAGGAAACCCGACGCGAAGAATTCCAGGAGAGAGGCTCTTGGCCGTTTCCTATGAAATTAGGAAATTATTTCCAAAAGAATACGCCTCTACTTACTACGTTCCCTATCAGTCGTCTGGTGTAGGTTTGAAAGTTTCAGCCAAGGGAAAGCTAACCAGTTATTTAAACAATATACGAAGAACCTATAAAAAAAAGGCTACATACCATCCAAATCTCCCGCAACCTGTTCACCGTCAACTTCACGGGTACAATCACCATCACTAAAGCAAAAACTCGACAATCCTTCATCCACCGCGGTGGTCGATTTTGAAGATGAGATTAAATGGCTTAGAAATTCCAGCGACCCATGCTCAACAATAGCAATATATTGGGACGTGAGTAGAGATGCCAGAATGTAAATTTTAACACAAAACGATATAACGATTTCCAAATATTTCAACATGTTTCCATGTCTTCAAAAGCCAGCTGGTCATTTGCTGGTGAGTACCCACATTTCTTAAACTATCTTGAAATTATTTGGATTTTTATTAAAAAACGAAGTCTATTTCGTCTCATACAGAAATATCATATTCGTTGTCAAAATTTCATTTTATTTTTTACAGCTTATGAAAGACTATGATGCGAATTGGAAGGAGTCCCACAATATCTACTCTTCATTTCCACTTCTGAAAGAGCGTCTCTTGGAAGCAATAAAAAAGAAAATCAATTCGACAAGTTCTGTTGCAGTGAAAACTAATTTACAGGAACTGCTACGATTATCTGAAGGTATGATGTTTGGATTTTATTTCTTGAGTTAGTTTGATAATATTGCAGTTTCATACATTTTCAAGGTGGGAGGAAGCCTCAAATCTGGCATTATTCTTGTCGCTATCCTACCTGGTAAATGTAAGCTTCGGAAAGCTTCATAACCGTTATACGAACATCTGCGGAGCTACAGGAAAGCGTTAAAAGAAGGCGGGAAAAAATGGCAAGTTTAAAGCTACATTTACAACCATTTATTATAGTTAATCTTATCTAGTATATCCGAATTTTATGTCAGCGTGGATCAATATTTTTACAAGCTAGATAACATACTGGCAGCAATTGATACATGTTTCAAACTTATGCATGTGTTAAACGCTGAATATGCTGTCGAGAGTAAGACAATTTGGACGTTCATACAATTAGCATTCTATAATTTGAAAACACAATTTGATACGCACTTTGTCACTGTAACTACTCTCTTATCGGAGCTTGGAATAGAAGAGTTGGAAAAAGAAATAAATATGCCTATATGTTTCAAATGTAAACAGTGTTGCTCAAATGTCAGGTCCTCTTTAAACATTTTAAAATACTTCATTCTGCGGATTCCTTTTCTTTTATGCTTGTGCAGAAATGGGCTGCTCTAGAAAGTTGGATACTAAGCAATCGCTTAGTAGACATCTTCGGTTGTGCCATTTGGCAAATACATTATGCATGCCTAGTTCTTTTGTCACTTCTATGCCAGGGTTAGAAGATGCGCAACAATCAACGGTAGAGGTAGATAAACCTAACACACCTTCAACTTCCAATCCAAATGTTTCAGTTAGGTATGAAGGTGGGAATGAAGTCCCTCTTTTCGTTGCATCTCTTTATGCCAATAAACAGCTTCCAAGAAATAATATCTCTTCTATTCTAAAATCACTAACTTCTCATGTTTCTCTTGGACTCACTCATATTATACGCCAATGCTTAACACAAATGAATGATACAAATGTTATTGTCTGTAATGATTTGAACCATGTTTTACAATCGATATCGCAGTCGCTTGATGTAAGCTTCTCTAATTTCAAGTCAGACTATAAATGTTTGATGTATTTTGAGAAAGTCAGCAAAACATTAATCAAACCAAAAGAGATAGTCATAGGTCAAAGAATAAATTGCGTTAAGAAGGGTGACAGTTCTGTGACTCAGCCAATAACTTGCACTCAGCAAGTGATTTCATTACTTGACATACTCAAAAATTTTTATCAATACCTGGCGTTTTCCACGACATAGTTCAATATATGAATGACTTGAAGAGAAATAAAACAAGTGGTGTGATTCAAAATATTCTACAGGCATCCTTTTGGGTAAAACAAGAAGAGCATCATAGAGGCGAATTAGTTATTCCACTTTATTTATTTTTTGACGATTTTGAAACTGGTAATGTTCTTTCTAGCCATGCGGGGATACACAAACTTGGTATAGTGTATGTTAGCATTGCTACCTTACCCCCCAAATGATCCTCCCAACTTTGTAACATTTTTTCAGCTTCAATTTTTCATTCTTCTGATAGGGCTAGTTTTGGGAACTCTGTTATTTTTAATTATGTCATAGAGGAATTGAATTTTCTGTACACTTCTGGCATTAAGCTAGAATTAGAAGGCACAACATATGATGTTTCTTCCAAGTTGGAGCAATTATTGGTGACAACCTTGGTCTTCACTCAATTATTGAATTTTCAGAATCTTTTTCTGCCAATCACCCATGTCGAATTTGATCAGTTTCAAAAGATGTCTTGAAAACTCAATGTTTTGAAGACGAATCGGCCCTTCGAACATTAGACGAATACAATGAACAGATTCAAAATGAACTCCCATTATCGGCGACTGGTATAAAAGAAAAATGTGTGTGGTTAAATCTCCAGGGTTTTAATTTATTTGACCAAGTATGTGTCGATTTCCTACATGATTTTTCAGAAGGTGTGGCGAAATATGTTCTTTCATTTCTAATAGTGAGATATGTATCAGATGAATTATTTCTTTTGGATGTACTTAACGATCGCATTTCTTCTTTCGATTTCGGCCCCAACAGGAGATCGAAACCAACTTCCTTAAGTATGGAACATCTGAAACAAGGAAACGTACGTCTAACAGCTTCAGAAATGATAGTTCTTGTTCGTTATTTTTCACTTCTAATAGGTGATTTTATTCCGACAAATGAACCATCATGGGAGCTTTTAAAAAGTTTGAGAAAGGTCATGAATATTCTTTTATGTAGGCATTTTACGACTTCCCTATGTGAAAACCTTCAGGTGTATATAGGTGAACTGAACGACCAGTTTTTTTTATTTTCACAGCAGTCTTTGAAGCCAAAATTTCACTTTTTAACTCATTATCACAGAATAATTAATAAACTAGGACCACCTGTTACCCAATGGACTATGCGTTTCGAAGGAGAACATCGTGTTTTCAAAGATTTTTCAAAATCATCTTGCAACAGACGAAATATTTGTTTGACCCTGGCCTTAAGACATCAGTTACAACTAAATTACATGTTTTTGAAAGGCCATTTAAAACCTGTTATGGAGTATGGACCTGAAATAAGTATTAAGACAACTCGGTTAAAAGGAATAGATTGTCGAGAAGGTGTGAAATAATTTGCTTGGGTTAAATTCAATGGAACTAAATATTGTAAAAATTGTGTTTTACTTTTTGATATTCCTGAAGATGATGATCCAATATTCATGCGCATTAATAACATTTATGTTCTTAACAGAAACAATAACGTAATTTTCAAATGTTTTAAATATTACACGATTGGCTATGACGACCATTTTCTCGCGTATGAATTTTCTGTTCCGGAAACACAAGAATCTGTATTAAGATCTCTTCATGATATAAAATCCCTTTCAGTTCACCATTTGACACATGCCCCTAATGGTAATGATTATGTGACTTGTAGAGACTATATTTAACCTGTATAGAATATTTGAATTTTTTGTTTGTTGTTTACTTATTAATAATTGTATTTCAACACTCTATTTTGTTCTTTACTTATGAATATTGTTAAATACCGGCTGTCTTCCCGAGAAATAACTTTGATCGATATTGAAAACGCTATTACTATAAAAAAATATGTTAAAAACGTAGTAGCATAGTAGCGAAGTAGCACTTTCGCTAAAATATTTTCAAGATTATCACTACTTACAACATATTTTTCGAAATGTTCCAGAAATGGTTTAGTTGAAATAAGTTGAATAAATTTCCAGTAGAACTGGAAATATCATAATTTAGTGAAAACGCCCCTATCGACTTTGGCATACCCTCATCTTTTCAGAAGTTTTCCAGTAAGAGTGTACCAAGATAAATCGAAGTTATTTCAAGGGCGATACCCGGTAGATCGCAAGCAGATTGCATATTTTTCAACTGTGTTAATGATAGGAATTTATGTTAATTTAGGTTAATTTATGTTAATCAATAAATTTTCAATGTTTTTACATTTTCCTTTGACTTGCTCACAAAAAAGGTTATTAAAAAATCTGTGTGAAAAAAAATTATACGGTACGTAAGGAAGGAAAACATATCGATTGGAGAATTGGAGTAAAACCTGTTGGTGTAACAATATTTTTTGATATGTAATATTTTATCTGCAGATGGGATCGTTATATTTTTTATGTGCTTTTTGAATTTATTCAATTTATAGACTTATATGTATCAATTTTAAGCATCTATTAATCACGTCAAGCCCTTGTTAAAGTAACGGAAAATTATTATGAGGATATCGTGCTTAAAGGTAAGTACAGTTTATCTAGCAATGAAATTATTTTGCACAGTACAGGTATATCCTGATCAAGTATTCATTTATTAGAATAGAAGTTTCAGTATTATTCATTATTATTTATTAATAACGAATTTTTCGATAATATTTCCTGTAATACTCAACGGATTGGTTAGTTATCAGTCATGAATATTCCAATAAGAATTCCTGTATTACGAACAGGATCGATCTTTTGTAAGCAATGAATTTTCCATTGATGATTCCGATAATAGTCAACGGATTAAACAGTTATTCACGATGAATATTCCGCTAATGATTCCTGTAGTACTCAATGAATTGAACAGTTGTTAACGATGAATATTCTACTAAGAATTCCGGTAATCTAATGTTTCATGTAACTAGATATTCCTGTCGTGAGCAATGGAAAATATTGTACGTTTTTTATGACTCCCTAGAAAGGAGCACCGCCGAAGTCAGAAATGATTCCAGTACTTCGTATAGGATTTTATTCCTGCACTATTAAGAGATTTGTATTCTCTCATCATTACTGGATTGAAAACCTTACTTTCTAGTGGACCCATGTTAGTGGAATCGGTTTGTACTAACAACAGGAAATTCCTTTTGTCGCTCTTTTTACTAGAAATTCCGTTTATCAGTACTAAATTCCTGCGATTATTACAGCTAAATTTCTTTGAGTGAAATTAATACAGAAGATGCTGACATCGCTATTGCAGATGAAGCAGTCCAAAATGAACCATCTCAACCGACAAGAAGGCGACAATTTACTATTGCGGAGAAAAATTTCATTTTGCAAGTTTATGAAGAGGCAAAAGCTATGGGCGTAGACTAGCTTGTGGAATCGACAGCAAGAAGATGTGGGACTTCAAAGTGGAAGGTATGGAGAGTTATAAAAAATGGCATTTCTGAAAGGAAAACAAGATGTGATAAAGGAACATTTAGACACTTAACCGATGCTAATACGGAATTGATAAGGAGGAATTTATATGAAAACTACAAGAATAATATTGTTCCGACAATTGCATCATTATGCAATGCATTGATTCAGAAGAATGTGATTAATTGCAGCGAAAGCACATTGACCAGAATTGTAAAAAATTTGGGTTTTTCCTTCAAGAAAATAGAAAAAAACAACGTCTTGATGGAAAGTGAAATAATTCGTAAATGGAGGTATGATTATTTAACATCGATAGCGCAGTATCGGGAAGAAGACAGAAAGATTTTTTTTTTTTGATGAAACATGGTTCGATTCCGATGATACCGTTAAAAAAGGATGGGTTGGCCACTCAAAAAGGTGTCAATTGAACATGCCTCCGTCAAAATGCCATAGAATTTCTATCCTGCACGCCGGAAGCGAGGATGGATTTATGGAAGGCGCTCTATATTTAGGATGCAAAAGTATTAAAAAAGCCAGTGCAGAGTAGCATAGCGATATGACCGCACCGGAAGCATGGAAGAATTCCGTTAAACACGTGATTGATATCGAAAATAGTTATCGCATCAATCAAGTACCAAACATTTTAATCGAATGGAATGGAGAGGAAAGTGACTGCAGTGACACAGACGAATCGTCATGATTCAATTTAGTAGTGATTTCATATTTTATACTTCATCGTTTTTCTCTGTTTAATGGTAACTTCAAATACAATCAGCGTTTTATCAGCCTAAATAAAAACATTTCCCGACGGTAACGGATCTTGCACGTTTACAAATTTGGTTATAACCTCCTGAACTGATTGAAAATTTCCTGCTTCCACGATCAACCGGGCTTTCTCGGACGAAGCATTTTGGCATATTGCCTTGATAATATTTTCAACCGCGTACTTTGCCGCTAATTCGCTCGGTACTCCTTCACTATTGTAAGCTTTTTGCAATTGTTCGGCTAGGGATTCTATTTCCAACGCATAAACAGCCGATTCTTTGTGACCCTGGCGAGTACTCATCAATTTAGAAGCTAACCTGCTCGAATTTTCACCCTTTACACCGACTTTAAGTTTAATGATTATTTCATTGATACTATTCGCACCTACGATCAAGTCACGGGCCTTGCCTGTTAGCCGTGTCTTAATGAAAGCAATTGCATTTGCTTCTTGATCGGCGGAATAAAACTTCAATAATTCTAAAGCATCTAAAAAGGAAGTAAGGTTTTCGAACTTCCCGTCGTACTGGTTGGGGATGAGTTTACTAGCTAGATTGAAGAATTCTACCGGATTTTGAGCCATGACCCTACGTCTGTATCGTTATCTTCGTCGCAAATTGATATATCGATTTTACCGAAATACGACGTGGGTACAGTATAGCTAACGCCTAGAGCTTGAAACGATTGAACTACTTTATCTCTAACGTGAAAAAAATGATTCTTACACAAATTTTTATCTAAGTCATCCAACTCATTCCAAGAATTTGATATAGCTGACGTGAATTGATTGAAAAGTATGACCAGATTATCTCTTACTTCGGCTCTCGATAGTTCACCTTTCGGAATATTTTTCTTCAACACTCTTTTCGCGTACGCTTTTATATTAAGGGTAATTTGATTGAGTTTTGCTTCGAATTGTTCGTCTTGCATCAGATGACGACTCGCTTACTTTTGCCGAGGAAAACACATTACTATCGAGGAAAGTTCAAACTAACTCAGGTACTAATACAAAATTCTTACTACTTAACTATTACTTTATGTCACACAAATGTTTCAAATTTCGATTACTCACTCATTGTTCATTGCATACGTCGATTCCTTGGCTATTACTTCCACCTCGTTCCCTTCTTCAAACCTGTTGAACAGATGCCACCGACGCATTGACCTCCCGTCTTAGACGCCTCGTCATCCTCTTCTGGTAAGACTTGCAGAGTTTTATCATCAAGTTGATGATCAGGATTGCCAAGATCAGGTAGAGTACAACCTTCATATCCTTAGAGATGTTGTATTCGCTTTGCTGGACGATGAAGTTGGAATTCACGGCACCATTCTCAGTAACTCCTTGTTTCGTATCCTTAGATTCGGAACTACCCATTTTGTCGTAATATTCTAGTGATCCGTTTTTAAGATGTTTGTACGGTTACTTTTCGGAGTTCTTCTTCGATTGTACCACTGTTGGCAGGATCGCCATGTAATGTTTGTCGTGGAAGATTCAAAGGCGTCACAGTAGGAACATTCTTTATTGATCGTTCGGATTAGAATGATCCACATATCAAATACAACGTCGACGATACCTACGTTGAACTAGTTTCTTAACCTATGCAATCAGCATTATTATCTAGGACGGTTACACATATGAAAAGCTATTACCACATCGATTTATCGACCTAAATATTTTCTTATCGATTGTGATGCAATCTCTCTACAGTTTTTGTATTAGTTCGATGTTGAATTCTTATTTCGCTCGTACCTCGTGGCTTTCGATCGATGACGGAAATCATTCCTCGTTAGTCAGGAGGGTTGTATGAACCAACCTAATTGATCATCTTATCAGGGTTCCCGATCAAACTGTGTTGGATCTGAAGAGTACTGAATTTTCGATTCAGATCTAGAATTTCGTGATCTTCTGATGGATAGCGATGTGTGAGCGGATTGATTGATCGACTGGTGGAGGATTCCCGATCGAGATTGTGGTGGATTGCTGGATCGATTCTATCGACTTCCAGATCGAAATTGTCGAAATTTTGGAAGAGAAGAATTTGGCGAGCATAATTTCGGTTTCGAAGATTCGAGCGGCCATTTCTTCGCAGCGCGTGGCGTCGCAACGCACCTGGACCAAAGATAAGTCGGTTCGATTAATATTGTTTTCGTTCGAGATAATTCGACGCGGTTTCGGAGAAATAATTGTTTGGACTTTTTTTTTAAATCGGGTTCAATTTATTGCTTATTATTACTTTTTTTTTCATTGTTATTTTCCACGCTATTGGTTGTCAGTGAGTTGAGTTGTAAGGGAAACCTGAGAAAGGGTCAATAAAACGGATTGAAACTACCCTGGTTTTTGTCACTCGGACCGTTTTGGCGCTTCATTTAGATAAAGGGACATTTCCCCCTCGTTAGAACTGAGCTAGTCGCCCCCTTTGATTCTCAACGGAATTTGCCGAGAGGGTAAAGGGGGGTTACAATATATACATAGTAAATAGTAAATTCTTACCTACCCGTAAAATTAATATTATATATTATTCACTGAAAAAAAGAAGATTACAGGAATTCCTAGTAAAAAGGATTCCTGTATCTATCACACCAATATAATAATGAGAACAGGAAATTTCTAGTGATAGGAACTTTACGATTCCTGTAAAAACGAAATATGTTCTCATTGCAGGAAAAGCTATATTAGTTAGGGGAATTCAAAACTTTAATGGTGAACGGAATGATTCCGGTGATGAAAACGATTAGTGGTATAATTATGACTAGAATAAGCTTTGCTAAATACAGGAATAAAACTCTCATTGATACAAATCGGGAAACATATTCATGACTATAATTTTTGGTGTTAGTTACAGACTCGTCTAGTACTTATTACAGGAATATGAAGCTAAGCAAATACGACGCAAACTATTCCTGTAATGAACACCGAAATTTACCGCGAGTTACCGAGAAGCGATTAAGATAGTCGGAAAGTTAAACATCCAATTCTCATCCAATATTTGTACTGGGGGCAAATTTATATCAAGAGATCAATTCGATGGATCGACTGCTTGTTATAAAGAAATACTTCCGTATTTTGAGCAGTTGGAACGTACCGAATTGTATCGTTCATTGACTTTGTTGGTACAAATTTGCGAACAAAAACATCTAACCTAATTCATGAAGAATAATTTACTATATTTATTATTGATTTACGTTCATATTTGAATTTTTGCTTATAATTTATGATTCTCATTACTATAAATTCCAGAATTTTATTTTAAAACAAGCTGACATATTTCTTAATGCAGCCGTTGTTTACCAAGCCATGTAATGGATATCGTTCCGTTGGTTATTACAGGAAAATGTTTTACTCTTTATGGTTCTAAACCAGGGCTTCTCAAACTTTTCTCACTCTGGACCCCATTTATGATCGTTAATATTTTGGCGACCCCAATTTAAAAGTAAAAGATAAAAATATTTTTTAAACGATTTATTGATATGTTAACAATACATTTAAAAAAAGATTTAAATATTTTTTGAAAATACAAAGATAAATTTTAAAAAAATGCCCAATAACAAAATAAACATATTGGACATTTTGGTCGTCTGAGTTCGTGGAGATATACGAGTAGGTAAAAGTATTGAATAAAAAAGAATAGTATTCTTTTTGAAATGCACAAAAAAAAATTAAGTAATAAAAGTGCACAAAAAAATATAAACGCAATAGGTGTTAAAAAAAAATAACATTTTTTCGAAACATCCAAAAAATAAAACAAAAATTGCACAATAACAAAATAAACTTGTTGGACATTTTGGCCGTCTTAGTTCGCTGATATATATATACGAGTAAGTAAGTGTAAAATAAAAATTAGCAAAAATATAAACAAAATACTTAAGTGTTAAATAAAAAATAATATTCTTTCTTAAAACATACAAAGATAAACAAAAAAATCACAAAAATAAAATGTTAAAAAAAAAAATTAATGTGAGGGGTGTGCCTGTTTTTTATTACATAACAAATTAAATCTCGGTGTAATGTTAGACACCGCTGGTCGTAAACACTCTTCAATATTTTTTAGCGTAGAGCGGTATGTCAATGAAGAAAAAGTTACTTCGCATAAATATGTGGTGGTAAATGGCAAAGCACATTCAAAGCCATATCAGCAATAGTGGGAAATTCAGTACTAGCTCCAATCCAGAATTCAGTCAGGGGTTTTGATGAAAAATTTAGTTTTAAAGTTGAGTCGCTTGAAAGCTCAGCAAACTCTTCCTGAGCTTTTAGCGGCAGGTGGTCAGTCTCATTTAATTCTGTTGAAAAAGGTTTTTGAATCCAAGATAATTTATTAAAATCAACATCTAATATAAAATATTTGCGAAACTGTGTTTCTAGCGCTGTTAAGTGATCTAAAATTATTTTTTTGATAAACGTTTTAGATTGATTTTCTTCCATTATAAAATTTTCAACTTTACAAAACACTTCCAATGAATCTTTTTCGGCTCTACTCTTCCAAATGTTGATCTTTTTGATGAAACTTTTTTATCATTTATCATTTGAATTGAATATATCGCAGCTTTTCCCTTGAAGAGACAAATTGAGTTCGTTTAACTTCTCAAAAATATCGGACAAATAACACAGCTTGGATAGGCATTGATCATTTTGAAAAAAAGCAGCAAGTTCACATTTCTGTTCGGATAAAAATATGACAATTTCGTCTTTTAATAACAACAATCTTCTTAAACTTTGACCTCTTGATAGCCATCTTACTTCGGCATGTAATAATAAACTTGTATAGTCAGAATCCATATCCTGACAAAGATTTGTAAACAAGCGACTGTTAAGGGCGCGACTTTTAATAAAATTTATAATCTTAACAGCATCCTGAAGCACTTCGTTCAATTCTGGTGATAATTTTTTGCTGCAAGGGGCCTCTCGGTGAATAAGACAATGATTAAAAGTTATATGATTATAAGGAGCAGTTTGAAAAAGACTTTAATCCAATATTTTTCCTGTCATGGCTTTTGCGCCATCTGTGCATATTCCACAGCAATTTTTCCATTCTAACCCTTCACTTTTGAAAAAATCGTCAACTTTACAATATATGCCTTTCCCTATGGTATGTTCATTCAATGGACGACAAAATAACAATTCTTCCTCCACGTTTTCTTGATAAACGTACCTGACATATACTAACAACTGAGCAAATTTAGTTATATCAGTTGTTTCGTCCAACTGAATTGAAAATTTTGGGCTTTCTTTAATTCTTGTAATAAGTTGTACCAATTGATCTTTGTTAATTTCAGAAATTCTTCTTGCCACAGTATCGTTTGACAAGGGAATTTTTCGAATGTCATCACTATACTTACTTCCATGCAGTATTTCTACCATTTTAATACCAGCAGGTAATAAAAGATCTTCTCCGATAGTAAATGGTTTTTTACTTTTGGCAATACAGTAAGAAACTTCATACGACGCTTCTAAATATTTTTCATTAACGGTCACAAATTTTTTAAAAGATTGTTTTTCTTTATTTGAAGACTTTAACAGTCTTTCAAAACATTCTTTTGGTTTATTGACGTACGAAGCATGCTTTGTTTCAAGATGCCTTTTTAATTTGGATGGTTTCATGCTCTCCGCAGCCAATATTTCATTACAGATGAAACAAAAGGGATTTTCATTACCATTAAAATCTTTAAATGTAAAACCAAATTTAAGAAAAGACTCATCATATTTTCGTTTTCGCACCTTAGATGCCTGTTTGGAAGTACTAGGTCCTGCTTGAGACAACATTGGAGTATTATCATTTGCGTCATTACCTTCCTTATTTAAGTTCAGCCATTTATCCATGGTCAAAATTTATTTCAATCCTAAAATGCAGTATATTCAAATAAATAACTTGTAGCACATAAAAAATAATAATTACCAAATAATTAAAATAAATCTACCGTTGCACATACGACAGAAACAACTATTTAATTTCACTGGAAAATTGTCTACCTCCACACTACAGCATTTCACTCATTCACACAGTCAGTGTTGAATACAGCGCAGCAGAAACACGTGATTCACACCGAGATTTCTCTCCAACAGCACCAAACGGGCGGTTGTAAGATTCTAGTAAAGAGAGAAATACGACTAGACGCATGCGCATTGATAAAAGGTTCTTACATTCCTGAGACGAATCCGTACATCGAGGTCGTAGAATCGTTGCCTCGTGCACCGGATTTGACGCAACAACTTATTAAAGGAGAAAAAGCGCGCTTTTTTAAAACGTTTGTTTTTGTGCGTTGCGTGTGCGAGTGCTTTCACAAGCTTTGTGTACTATTCAAAGCGTACATTTAGATTTTATGTATTATTATATTTAAGCAAATGAATAGAAATAAAGTAATAATTTGGTATTTTACATTATGATTTCGCGACCCCAAAATTTTACTTTGCGACCCCAAATGGAGTCGCGACCCATACTTTGAGAAGCCCTGTTCTAAACAATCCTTTATTTTTTATTTCGAGACCTATATTGAATGCAGGAAATAACTATAATATAGCATTTCCAAGAATGAATGATATACAAGTAGTACTTGGTACAGGAAAAGGCTTTATTTAGTACAGGAATTTATTTCAAACATTGGTCATTCCCTCCAGTGTAGGGCCCGATCAACACTTAACTTTTTCTCATTCGTGAAACATCGTTCTTTGTGAGTTGATGTGGACCTATATTTTTGAATTATATTCGGGAAAATGGAACGTGATGTAATACCGATTGACGCGTTTATAAAGGATTTACGTGACGAACTGAGCTTTAATAAGCAATTGTACAATACGGATAATTCGGAAATGATGCCGGTGGATGTTGAAAGTGGTGACATCGAGAAGTATCTTCGTACCTGGGGGATGGAAAATTATGTCGCAAATTTCAGAAGGAAGTACCATTTTATTTCCTGTTCTATTCGTGTATCATTTTGGTGAACCAGTTTTCTTAAGAAATGAAAATGATTTTTGATAGCTGTATATTCCCATTGTAATAATAGTAGTCATAAAATATCATCGATCGGATATCACCTTCTGATTCAGATCAGTGTGACAATCTTTGGAAGAAACCTCCTTTATCAGTATATTTTGAAACGAAGTTCAGAAATTTTATTTACGGAATTCTTAATAATCCTTTGATTTTTCAACAATTTTTCAAGAAATCTGCAAACTTCAATAGAAATCACAACTTTTTTGTGGAAAGTTATAAAGACCTAAAGACGAAATTTGTGTGATGATAGGTATATTTTTCAAGGATATTAGTGTAGCTTTTATATTGAGAGAAGGAACTTTGCGAAAATGAATCATATTTTTTTTTGGATTTTCAGAAGATCCATGAGAAATTTATAAGAATTTCTCGACCTTTTCTAAAATTTCCAACACATACATAAACAGTTTGCGGAATTCGCAAATAATACTTTGAAATTTCGTGAAAAATATGGAAATTCTTCAATATTTCTTGAAAGTACAATAACCAACCATAAATCGATGAAAGTCTTTAATAAATCAATGCAAAATTTATTATGAATCCCGAATTTTCCATGGAATATATTTTAAGGAAATTTAATTGTATTTTAAGTCCAATTTTGTAATTCCTGAGAAATTCTTTACAATTTTTCATTATAAAGACGAAATTCCATTGGAACATAAAGGAAAAATTAGACATTTTTTTCAGCTTTTTTTTAATGTAGGTTGGGAAATTTGCTAAACATTTTGTAGGTTTCCTGAAATTAAAGAGAAAATGGGCAGAAAACCTACTTGCAAGTTTTTAATATTTTTCAAATTCACAAAACATCTATAAAAAATGTTCAATGACATCTCTGAAATATTTCAAAAAAGTTGATAAAGCTGAAATCTGAACTTTCAAAATGAACATTAACATATCTTTCTTCCTAGTGCTCCTCTTGTTCCAACACAACTTCTTAAGTATTCTCATTTTTCAGTACACTTTCATATTACCATACACCAAATAAAATATCCGTACTATTTTGACAGGAGCGAATTATATAGTACGGTACATTTTTAAGTAGTTCGAATGAATGTGGCAAATTTTAGTAGATTTCTGTTACGCGGGTAGTAGAAATGTTGAAAAAAAGATGGTCACGCTGATTAAGATATACGTGTTTTATAAAAGTTTAGGTGAATATTTATAATCGGCATCAATAGCGATTTTAACGATTTCCAATATTTGTTTATCTTCTACAATTACAAACTTTTGAACGTATTCGAAGAAGTATGTGTTATTATTTACGATCAATGTATTATTATTATTACTATTGATCTTTGGCTTCACTTAATCATGCTCTTTCTTAAGCAACATAATTCGATATTTGAATATATTTCAAAGTTCATACAAAATTACTATAAATTATTCATTTTTAGAAAACGATATAACCCTCGAGAGCTTGCCGTTTTTAACAGAAAAAATGATCGGCACATTAATTCCATCCATGGGCAAAAGAGCCATATTTTTGTCACACTGGGATAAATGGAAACGTTGCTTGAAAGAAGCAGGTTCTTCTGATTCCTCTGTGGCACGAATTGATCGTTTTTCGCCACATACTGAGAAAGAAATGACTGCGGATTCAGTCCCCCTTCTTACGTATCAGAGATCAGAAGTAAGTGTTTTCGTTTTATTTTGTGTACATTTTTGTTTCCCATTGCTGCCCCTTTATAAGCAAAAATTGCACTTCGAACTTCGGTTTTACGATAACTTATCAATATAGAGATTCAAAACTTCTCTTTCGGCTTGTATCCGTTCTGCATAGAATAGATCTCAGTTGGAAAAAATGAAAAAACATTTCTCAAAATTCATGAAATAAATCTAGAATTCTTAGCGTTACAATTTTCTACATATAAATATTCATTTATCAGCAGTCTACAATTACTGCAGTAGAATTAGAGATGTATCTGCAGAAACAACTTGAGCAAATTTCATTGAAATATATATCATAATTTGAATTCGAATTTAAATTTAATCAACCGATATTCAATTTAATATCATATCATAATTTGTCATTAATTACCTATACACTATTCGCGAAAAAAGAAAATGTATCGGTTGTGTTCTTAGCTCCTTTTAAAATCGATATTCGCTAAATCGACACTAAACCAAAAAACTGTTTTTCGCCTTCTTTTGGATTGATTTTGTGTAGGAATTCTCCACGAATTACACTTGAAAACATTTGTCTCATTTATATATTTTTTAATAACTTTAGCTTCGCGGAACACCCTTCCGAACTTTTTTGGGATTGATGTACTGTATGGATTATATGTAAATTTTTCGTGGTAGAAGAAAAATTTACTGCTTCTGTAGCTTTTCGGTTTTCTTTTTGTACGGAAAATTTAAACTTACCTAATGAAAAATTTAATCTAATACATAACCGTCTGTTAATGTAATTAGGGAAGAGCATGCTGAAACTGAATGTTCATGTTGTTTTTCACGTAATGAAAAGTTGGTTTTGTTTTCTAGACACTCTTAGAATTGCTTCGGAGAAGCAATGACGGCCAGGCCATCCTCTCTGAACAGACATCAACGGGATATCTTTCCTCTCATTCCAGATCCAAGTTAACGAAATTAATAATTCAATCGGAGTTGGAAGGAAACCCGACGCGAAGAATTCCAGGAGAGAGGCTCTTGGCCGTTTCCTATGAAATTAGGAAATTATTTCCAAAAGAATACGCCTCTACTTACTACGTTCCCTATCAGTCGTCTGGTGTAGGTTTGAAAGTTTCAGCCAAGGGAAAGCTAACCAGTTATTTAAACAATATACGAAGAACCTATAAAAAAAAGGCTACATACCATCCAAATCTCCCGCAACCTGTTCACCGTCAACTTCACGGGTACAATCACCATCACTAAAGCAAAAACTCGACAATCCTTCATCCACCGCGGTGGTCGATTTTGAAGATGAGATTAAATGGCTTAGAAATTCCAGCGACCCATGCTCAACAATAGCAATATATTGGGACGTGAGTAGAGATGCCAGAATGTAAATTTTAACACAAAACGATATAACGATTTCCAAATATTTCAACATGTTTCCATGTCTTCAAAAGCCAGCTGGTCATTTGCTGGTGAGTACCCACATTTCTTAAACTATCTTGAAATTATTTGGATTTTTATTAAAAAACGAAGTCTATTTCGTCTCATACAGAAATATCATATTCGTTGTCAAAATTTCATTTTATTTTTTACAGCTTATGAAAGACTATGATGCGAATTGGAAGGAGTCCCACAATATCTACTCTTCATTTCCACTTCTGAAAGAGCGTCTCTTGGAAGCAATAAAAAAGAAAATCAATTCGACAAGTTCTGTTGCAGTGAAAACTAATTTACAGGAACTGCTACGATTATCTGAAGGTATGATGTTTGGATTTTATTTCTTGAGTTAGTTTGATAATATTGCAGTTTCATACATTTTCAAGGTGGGGAGGAAGCCTCAAATCTGGCATTATTCTTGTCGCTATCCTACCTGGTAAATGTAAGCTTCGGAAAGCTTCATAACCGTTATACGAACATCTGCGGAGCTACAGGAAAGCGTTAAAAGAAGGCGGGAAAAAATGGCAAGTTTAAAGCTACATTTACAACCATTTATTATAGTTAATCTTATCTAGTATATCCGAATTTTATGTCAGCGTGGATCAATATTTTTACAAGCTAGATAACATACTGGCAGCAATTGATACATGTTTCAAACTTATGCATGTGTTAAACGCTGAATATGCTGTCGAGAGTAAGACAATTTGGACGTTCATACAATTAGCATTCTATAATTTGAAAACACAATTTGATACGCACTTTGTCACTGTAACTACTCTCTTATCGGAGCTTGGAATAGAAGAGTTGGAAAAAAAGAAATAAATATGCCTATATGTTTCAAATGTAAACAGTGTTGCTCAAATGTCAGGTCCCTCTTTAAACATTTTAAAATACTTCATTCTGCGGATTCCTTTTCTTTTTATGCTTGTGCAGAAATGGGCTGCTCTAGAAAGTTGGATACTAAGCAATCGCTTAGTAGACATCTTCGGTTGTGCCATTTGGCAAATACATTATGCATGCCTAGTTCTTTTGTCACTTCTATGCCAGGGTTAGAAGATGCGCAACAATCAACGGTAGAGGTAGATAAACCTAACACACCTTCAACTTCCAATCCAAATGTTTCAGTTAGGTATGAAGGTGGGAATGAAGTCCCTCTTTTCGTTGCATCTCTTTATGCCAATAAACAGCTTCCAAGAAATAATATCTCTTCTATTCTAAAATCACTAACTTCTCATGTTTCTCTTGGACTCACTCATATTATACGCCAATGCTTAACACAAATGAATGATACAAATGTTATTGTCTGTAATGATTTGAACCATGTTTTACAATCGATATCGCAGTCGCTTGATGTAAGCTTCTCTAATTTCAAGTCAGACTATAAATGTTTGATGTATTTTGAGAAAGTCAGCAAAACATTAATCAAACCAAAAGAGATAGTCATAGGTCAAAGAATAAATTGCGTTAAGAAGGGTGACAGTTCTGTGACTCAGCCAATAACTTGCACTCAGCAAGTGATTTCATTACTTGACATACTCAAAAATTTTTTATCAATACCTGGCGTTTTCCACGACATAGTTCAATATATGAATGACTTGAAGAGAAATAAAACAAGTGGTGTGATTCAAAATATTCTACAGGCATCCTTTTGGGTAAAACAAGAAGAGCATCATAGAGGCGAATTAGTTATTCCACTTTATTTATTTTTTGACGATTTTGAAACTGGTAATGTTCTTTCTAGCCATGCGGGGATACACAAACTTGGTATAGTGTATGTTAGCATTGCTACCTTACCCCCCAAATGATCCTCCCAACTTTGTAACATTTTTTCAGCTTCAATTTTTCATTCTTCTGATAGGGCTAGTTTTGGGAACTCTGTTATTTTTAATTATGTCATAGAGGAATTGAATTTTCTGTACACTTCTGGCATTAAGCTAGAATTAGAAGGCACAACATATGATGTTTCTTCCAAGTTGGAGCAATTATTGGTGACAACCTTGGTCTTCACTCAATTATTGAATTTTCAGAATCTTTTTCTGCCAATCACCCATGTCGAATTTGATCAGTTTCAAAAGATGTCTTGAAAACTCAATGTTTTGAAGACGAATCGGCCCTTCGAACATTAGACGAATACAATGAACAGATTCAAAATGAACTCCCATTATCGGCGACTGGTATAAAAGAAAAATGTGTGTGGTTAAATCTCCAGGGTTTTAATTTATTTGACCAAGTATGTGTCGATTTCCTACATGATTTTTCAGAAGGTGTGGCGAAATATGTTCTTTCATTTCTAATAGTGAGATATGTATCAGATGAATTATTTCTTTTGGATGTACTTAACGATCGCATTTCTTCTTTCGATTTCGGCCCCAACAGGAGATCGAAACCAACTTCCTTAAGTATGGAACATCTGAAACAAGGAACGTAGGAAACGATAGTTCTTGTTCGTTATTTTTCACTTCTAATAGGTGATTTTATTCCGACAAATGAACCATCATGGGAGCTTTTAAAAAGTTTGAGAAAGGTCATGAATATTCTTTTATGTAGGCATTTTACGACTTCCCTATGTGAAAACCTTCAGGTGTATATAGGTGAACTGAACGACCAGTTTTTTTTATTTTCACAGCAGTCTTTGAAGCCAAAATTTCACTTTTAACTCATTATCACAGAATAATTAATAAACTAGGACCACCTGTTACCCAATGGACTATGCGTTTCGAAGGAGAACATCGTGTTTTCAAAGATTTTTCAAAATCATCTTGCAACAGACGAAATATTTGTTTGACCCTGGCCTTAAGACATCAGTTACAACTAAATTACATGTTTTTGAAAGGCCATTTAAAACCTGTTATGGAGTATGGACCTGAAATAAGTATTAAGACAACTCGGTTAAAAGGAATAGATTGTCGAGAAGGTGTGAAATAATTTGCTTGGGTTAAATTCAATGGAACTAAATATTGTAAAAATTGTGTTTTACTTTTTGATATTCCTGAAGATGATGATCCAATATTCATGCGCATTAATAACATTTATGTTCTTAACAGAAACAATAACGTAATTTTCAAATGTTTTAAATATTACACGATTGGCTATGACGACCATTTTCTCGCGTATGAATTTTCTGTTCCGGAAACACAAGAATCTGTATTAAGATCTCTTCATGATATAAAATCCCTTTCAGTTCACCATTTGACACATGCCCCTAATGTAATGATTATGTGACTTGTAGAGACTATATTTAACCTGTATAGAATATTTGAATTTTTGTTTGTTGTTTACTTATTAATAATTGTATTTCAACACTCTATTTTGTTCTTTACTTATGAATATTGTTAAATACCGGCTGTCTTCGAGAAATAACTTTGATCGATATTGAAAACGCTATTACTATAAAAAATATGTTAAAAACGTAGTAGCATAGTAGCGAAGTAGCACTTTCGCTAAAATATTTTCAAGATTATCACTACTTACAACATATTTTTCGAAATGTTCCAGAAATGGTTTAGTTGAAATAAGTTGAATAAATTTCCAGTAGAACTGGAAATATCATAATTTAGTGAAAACGCCCCTATCGACTTTGGCATACCCTCATCTTTTCAGAAGTTTTCCAGTAAGTGTACCAAGATAAATCGAAGTTATTTCAAGGGCGATACCCGGTAGATCGCAAGCAGATTGCATATTTTTCAACTGTGTTAATGATAGGAATTTATGTTAATTTATGTTAATTTATGTTAATCAATAAATTTTCAATGTTTTTACATTTTCCTTTGACTTGCTCACAAAAAAGGTTATTAAAAAATCTGTGTGAAAAAAAATTATACGGTACGTAAGGAAGGAAAACATATCGATTGGAGAATTGGAGTAAAACCTGTTGGTGTAACAATATTTTTTTTATATGTAATATTTTATCTGCAGATGGGATCGTTATATTTTTTATGTGCTTTTTGAATTTATTCAATTTATAGACTTATATGTATCAATTTTAAGCATTTATTAATCACGTCAAGCCCTTGTTAAAGTAACGGAAAATTATTATGAGGATATCGTGCTTAAAGGTAAGTACAGTTTATCTAGCAATGAAATTATTTTGCACAGTACAGGTATATCCTGATCAAGTATTCATTTATTAGAATAGAAGTTTCAGTATTATTCATTATTATTTATTAATAACGAATTTTTCGATAATATTTCCTGTAATACTCAACGGATTGGTTAGTTATCAGTCATGAATATTCCAATAAGAATTCCTGTATTACGAACAGGATCGATCTTTTGTAAGCAATGAATTTTCCATTGATGATTCCGATAATAGTCAACGGATTAAACAGTTATTCACGATGAATATTCCGCTAATGATTCCTGTAGTACTCAATGAATTGAACAGTTGTTAACGATGAATATTCTACTAAGAATTCCGGTAATCTAATGTTTCATGTAACTAGATATTCCTGTCGTGAGCAATGGAAAATATTGTACGTTTTTTATGACTCCCTAGAAAGGAGCACCGCCGAAGTCAGAAATGATTCCAGTACTTCGTATAGGATTTTATTCCTGCACTATTAAGAGATTTGTATTCTCTCATCATTACTGGATTGAAAACCTTACTTTCTAGTGGACCCATGTTAGTGGAATCGGTTTGTACTAACAACAGGAAATTCCTTTTGTCGCTCTTTTTACTAGAAATTCCGTTTATCAGTACTAAATTCCTGCGATTATTACAGCTAAATTTCTTTGAGTGAAATTAATACAGAAGATGCTGACATCGCTATTGCAGATGAAGCAGTCCAAAATGAACCATCTCAACCGACAAGAAGGCGACAATTTACTATTGCGGAGAAAAATTTCATTTTGCAAGTTTATGAAGAGGCAAAAGCTATGGGCGTAGACTAGCTTGTGGAATCGACAGCAAGAAGATGTGGGACTTCAAAGTGGAAGGTATGGAGAGTTATAAAAAATGGCATTTCTGAAAGGAAAACAAGATGTGATAAAGGAACATTTAGACACTTAACCGATGCTAATACGGAATTGATAAGGAGGAATTTATATGAAAACTACGCAATAAGGAATGAGTTCATGCTGGGTAGACTGTTTCGTTCAATGAAAGATAAAACACCGATCTTAAAATGCAAAAACGTAGTATACAAGGTTCAATGTTCTTCATGTCAATTATGCTATGTGGGACAAACGTCACAACAGTTAAAAAAGCGGTTAACACAACATAAAAGTGACATAAAAAATCCAAAAAAAGTTTGTGCTTTGGCAGAACATGTTAGGAGTACTAGTCATGGTGTGGATTGGGAGAATGTTGTGATCCTGGATGTTGAGAGTAATTTGAGTAAGAGAGCTTTCCTTGAAATGCACCATATAAAAACTGAAGGTCTAGCCAAGTGACCTTTCCACAGGCGACGACGCCTGTGGAAAACTCATTTTATGAATGAAATCAACGAAAAGTCACGTGACCGTGGAAAGATTGGTAGCCAAGTGCCAATTAGCGATTCCATCGATACGATGGAATGGAAAGCAAATCGTTTCCATCGTGTAAAACGCCAACTCCTTTTGACGCCGCAATTCCACAGGCACAGTGGAAAAGTTAGCGTTCGCAATTGTCAAAATAGGGACATAGAAACTAATTAATTAATTAATTTAATGGTTAGTTCGTTTTGATCGTTGTGCATTTTGCATTGTCATTCTTTATTAAAATGTACCGAGTGAATCTCCTTTTTGCCGCTCAAAATGAATTTATTGTGCAAAGGCGCCGTAGTCGACGTTTCAACCGGAATTTCGATCCGATGACTGAAATTCCGGATAACGTATTCGTGCAACAATATCGTGTTGACAAACGAACTTTTGCGGCTATATGCCTTGAAATAAGAGAAAAAACGTCTTTGAGAGGAACTACAGAAATTCCCTTGGAAATAAAGGTAAGCCAGTGAAAAGTTAAAAATTTCTAATATTGTTTCCATGAATTATAATTGAAATCTGCACATTTCATAACGAAAACGAATTCTTTTAGGTGCTATGTACTCTCAGCTTCCTTGCCACTTCTTCTTACCAAAGGCTCGTCGGCAATGCGGCCAACTTGCCGCAAAGAACAGTCAGTAGGTGCGTCAAGGAAGTTGTAACTGCATTAAACCATGACGCAATTATGGCAAGGTGGATCCAATTTCCCAGAACCAATGAAGAAAGAAGCGTTATCAAGCAGGAGTGCGTAGAGCGGTGTATTTTAATTAATACAATGTTTTAATTTTTACAATTTTTCAGGTTCTGTAGGAAATTTGGATTACCTGGTGTCATAGGGTGCATTGACTGCACCCATGTTGCTATAGTTCGGCCAGCTCATGAAGAGCACCTTTATTTCAATCGGAAAGGGTATCATTCTCTCAACGTTCAGATGGTATATTATTCATTTTCCAAATGGGACAAGGATACATATATTTCATTTGCAGATTTGCGATCATAACTTGCAAATTAGGAGCGTGAATGCAAAGTTTGGTGGAGCTTCCCATGATTCGCATATATGGTCCTCTAGTAGGGTGGAATCGTATATGAGGGAACTCCACCAATCGAATGAGCATGTGTGGTTGTTAGGTAAGAAAATGAATTTAAAAAAATTCGAAGCAAATACATATTTCTGTAATATTTGTTTCAGGTGATTCAGGCTATCCACTGCGTCCTTGGTTGATGACGCCAATCGTGCATGCAGTTTCTGGCTCTGTAGAAGAACGTTATACTCGGATGCATGTACAGGCCAGGAACTGCATTGAACGTTGTTTTGGACTGCTAAAAGCCCGGTGGAGATGCCTCCTGAAGGATAGAGTCCTACACTATGAACCGAATGTTGCTGGGAACATCATAATGGCATGTTGTGTGCTACACAACATGTTGTTGGAACGAAATGTGCCAGTTCCTGCTGATGCTCCTATTCAATATCCAGCTGCGCCCGAAGATGAGAAACTAAATGATAGCCTCCCTGTGAATAATCAGAACGATTTGATTCAGGGGAGAGCTTTCTTAAGGAGCCTCTTGAGGAGGCTGTAATGAAAACATGGTTTTCGATATCTTAATTTTTTATTTTACTTTATCATCACTCCATTTAAAGTCACGATGAATTCAGATGTATGCAAGGATCAACATCAAGTAATTGTTGAGAGACTTGATTTGAAAAAGGAGACTAATTTTGTGTGTTCATGGGCAGGTTTCGAGAGCGATTTGACTAGTGGACGACCCTCGGCTCAAAGATCATCTGCCAGCCGAGCCACGAGACCGTTCTACAGTTGTCCACGCTTGTAGAAAGCTCGTTTTATGAATGAAATAAACGGCCCCGAACGATAAGTCATGTAATCGTAGAAACACCAAATGTCCATCTAGAGGTTGGTTCGCTCAGTTGGAATAGAACGACAATCGTTTCTATCGTGTGAAAAGCTGTCTCCCTTTAAAACCGTAGCCGAATAGCCTCTCTGGGAGGTTAGTAGAACGGTTATTTGTTGCGCCGAAGGCTATTTCGACGATCGACGGATCGTTGCAGAAACCAAGCAAACCAATATGCCCGACGTCTAACAATCAGCTGATCACAGTTTTGCGTTTTGTTCGTGCTGTTTCTTGATGTAGAAGTTAACTTATTTCTCGCTGCTCGAGGTGAAGGAAGTGAAAAAATGTACAGTAGCAGTCATTTTAACCATAACTTTGCCATTGAGGGAGAGTGGCCGACTTTAGTTTATTTTACCGACTACTACATTAGAGATTATTCCGATTCTCTTGGACCTAAAAATATCGTTCTAAATCGCAAAACCATACAGACCGAAAACTTCTTATGAATTGTGTTTGATGAATTAATGTTGAATAAATTAATGTATATGTCAAATATTTTTTGCCTTTTATCGCCTGTGAATTTAGTTTTATGTGAATAATTTCGTGTATCATTGTGTTCCTTAATTTCAATAATAACAGCATACCTTCATAGTATTATCGAATGACAGAATTTTAATAAAATTAGCAACGTGTTTCTGCATTTCAAACGGAATAGATAAACCGATAAAATGTAGATGAAATACTTTGTATTAAAGAATAGAAGCTCAAATAAAAAATAACCTTATAAATACATTATGATTAAATAATTATATTCCAAAAAAATATAAAATACAAGATAATACCAAAATAAAAAAAAACAAAATACAACGCAAGAAATAGAAAAGTGAATATTAAAACTTAAAATTAAACCAAAGAAGATGTTAATGCCACCATGGGGATAAATGGAATTTATGGGACCTCAATAATGAGAATAAATAGCTGTAAAGCCAATTATGGCCAAAACTTTTTCCTCAGTTTGAGAGAGGTTTTTCTTCGATGAAGACCCACCACCAGTGCCCGAAACTTCCCTCCGTAGTGCCAACCCTTTCTTTTAGTTTTGGCCTTCAATCTGCCCAAACCTAAAAAATGTTGCATGTTTTAGAAGGTTATGATATTCTATCAAACGTATAAGCGTAAAAAAATTAATGAATTTACATCAAGCAGGCCTAGCCAATTTACTATCCCTACGCGTCCATTCATTTCTCTTTCCACGATCGCAAACGCTCAAGCGTTAGCGACGATGGAAAACGATAACTTGGTAGCCAAGTGCAAGCGATCGTGTCAAACGCTCGTTCCACTGTGTTGATGGAAAAGTCGGCAATTGTCAAAGTGAACTGTGAATATGAGAGAGAAAATGAGTGGCGTAAACTTCATGTACTTTTACGCAGGAACTAGTATTTGAATGTGACCGGCGTTACTGAATAAGTATTAATAAGAAAACTATAGAAGAATTTCGTTTTCGTTCTTACATTTTTATTTTTGAATCTTCTACTTGTCGTGCATAAAAATGTGGACAAAATAACCAATATTCAACAGAAAGATTGTTTGTGTGAGAGTTACACTAACAATTATACTCAATTATAAAATGTACGGTACTTTAAACAATAAATGTGTTTTGTCAATTCTAATAATATACCTCCAGATGGAAAAAAAGGTCAGAAAAGAACACTGAAATATGAATGCATATTTGATTATAGAAAAAGCCCTTTTCTGGTGAAGTTAAGAGAATTCAATCAATACCTAGCCTTCAGAAAATCTTCTAGTTCATAGCTAGAAACTTCTTTTTGTGGCTGAAAACACAGCATTCACATACACATATTTAAAAATAACAAAAACATTTCCAAAAGAGAGAAGAAATATTTATATTAGGACAAGATGAACTTCATCCTATGTTTGGAAACGAAAATAAAGAAAATATTGGATAATCAATTATATTTCATGTTCATTTAATTTATAGATGGTACCCACAGACAAAAAAGGACTATTGTTTCAATCATTTCACTCAACTTAGTTGTAAATTGGCTACAATAAAGACAATAAACATAAATAACAGGAACATCTTTGTATTACAACATCATTGGAATATCAATGAGGCCTCTAAAAATATCATGCGTTCAAGCTATTTTTAGCTGCAATGTTGGTGGTTGTAGGTAAATAAAACAAAAATTTCAAATGAATGTGTCCATATGTATCATAAATAATGCAACACTTTTCGAGTATGCAAAATAGCTCAATATGGACAAGTTTAGTTTATTTTTGGCCAGACACTTGATGCCAAGCAGTCCTAATTTCCTCAAGGACCTGAAAGAAATGTGCATATTACACTGCATTGTAAGAAGGCCTCATTCTACTCACTTTTGTTTGATAAATTTTTTTTTCATAACTTTTTAGACATTAGCGCCGGCTTGTCATCACATCATCTCCATGGAATGCATCCATATCTTATTTTAGCACCTGCTAACTGTCCTTCTCAGCTAATTATCGTTGGACACCTGAAAAATTGAATGTTTTCTTAGTGTAATGCACAGTTCAATCCGTAAGAAGTTGTATGTGACACAGTATTTGTAATCCCTTACCTTTATTTCCATCATACTTTTATTTCACAACACACAGCCCTCAAAATACTTTTATCAAATCGAAATTCGAAAACACTGCGTTCATTATTTGGAAACTATGGTTAAAATGAATCCTACAAGGCATTTTTGCAAATTTTCTTCACTTTGGGTAGCCGCAGCGAGAACTAAGTTTCATTTACACATTAATTAAAACTTATATGGTGTAAAAACCAACCACGAAAATACGATCAGCTGATTGCTAGGCGGCGGCCATATTGGATCGTTTCTATTTCTACAACGTTTTCTCTGTCGCTATTTTAGCGACGGTCGTTAACGCTAACCGTTCCACAGCGACTGTGGAATTGGCCACTTGGCTACCGATTTGCGTTTTACACGATGGAAACGAAGTGCATTCCTTTCTATCGGACCGGTCGAATCATCAGTTGCGCACTTTGATACGAATTTGACTATGACTAGGTGATTTTTCGTTTGGCACACAGTCGACGACTGGGAATGTCTCGTAGCTAGGCCCGCGTTTCTTACTTTAAAATAAAATTAATTTTACCCTTTTCCATTTCTCCGTTGTTCTTGCACCACCTCCGCCAACGCTGTTTAGGAGGCCCTTTAATTCGGCCCACAACCGGTCACTCCTTATTCGGCCTTGACTTCCCGATTGTGGGTTTGAGATATCCCCATGGCTGCAAAACTATATATTAATCCCCTTAACAAATAACCTATTGCTTACCTTTCCATAAAATCGATGAGGATTTCGAACTGCTCGGGACTATTTCGAGTTCTGTTGTTTTCCATACTAGAAGAAGAAATATGTTACATTATAATTTTGATATCTACAATAATTTAATGCCATTCCATTCAAAATAAATATATTTTGCACTTTTTGAAAGATGAAGCATACATTTACTTACATTATAATTGATCGATTAAGTTTCTCCCTACCTCGTCACAAATCTTTTTGAGCTTTTTCGCGCGTGAAAACTGACTTTTAAAGCACTTTCTGAAACCACAGTGGTCGACCATTCTTTTGGATAATAATAGAATAATAACTCAACGTTTCCATCGACACAGTGGAACGAGCGTTTGACACGATCGCTCGCTCTTGGCTACCAACTTAGCGTTTTCCATCGTCGCTAACGCTTAAGCGATTGCGATCGTGGAAACAGAATGGAAACGTAGCGATTGGTATTTGGCTAGGCCAACTGATTCCTTAACGATGAACTCACGATCTGACATCAAAAGTATTAGCAGTATATATTCATATTTGATGTGTCACAGAGGTTTTGAAAGACGTCATGTATCGGCTACTTTGAATTGACTGCGGTCATTGTGGAATTGTAACAACGAGAAAAAGAAGAATAACGTTGTCAAGTTGATCTGTGATTTCAGGCATTATGTTAACCTAACTTTGAAACGTGGACAGCCAATTGTACGGAGATTTTGAGACATTGATGTGGTGGTTTTTCTTGCGATTTATTTGACATCATACTGTACGTTGGTTTTCCATTCCTTTGTGTGTTTCATAAGTTTCACATTTATATTTTTTAGTTGATAAGCAGTATTCACGTACATTGTTTTTGCGATTCTTTTCCTTGCCATGTGGCTTATTTATTGACCTCAACTATTTGGTAAGTCTTGCAACTGAAACCGTTGGGTAATTGTAGAGTATAACAACTAGATCATAATTGCAGTGTCCCGAGGATGGTTGCGGAATAGTGACCGAAACGTCGACTTAAATAAATGAAGCACTCTAATTGAAATGCCTCTTGTTATCCGTTCCGAACCCTTATCATTTTGAAATATAATTGAATACGGAGGTATCCTATTCAAGTTATATATATGTAAGATTTACGTCAACTATTATTTTAACGATGACTATAAACGCGATGACGATGAGGGAACGCCATAATAGAGGGGCAAAGGAGGCATGGTCTTCGAGAATATTCCCGAAAGCACGTACCGAAGTCAATCACATTTGTAACGTTATACCGACTGTACGAATATTAATAAACCGAGATTAAATTGTGTTAATCATTAAAGACAATTGTTTTGACTCATCTATTTCTACATCAGAAGTGGGATTCACCCGTGTTGTGACAATAAGTGCCGCTAAATCTGACTACTTGTTATTATGGATCAGGAAGGTCATCAACCTGAACGCAGCCGAGACGAGTGCGTTATTCAAGAAGACGGCAACGTTGCAATGAACGACGTAACTCCAGAAAAACAATGGCAAGAAACGTTAGTAAACATCTTAGCATCGCAGCAGCGTCAAATAGCTGAATTAGTCCATTTGACAACCATGGTGCATAGTCAACCGCCAACGCCCAGTTCCTCTACGTCAGAAATGTTTAATGCGCAGCTTCCAGTGTTGGATGTAACTTCGTCATTTAAATTAACGAAGTATGACTCTGATGACAGTGCCTACTCTATAAAAGATTGGCTAGAGGACGCTGCTAAATTAAAAACTGAACAAAACGTGCCGGATGGATTAATGATCGCAAAAGCAACCGAAGCATTGGAGAACCGAGCTTATCGTTTTGCCGTGCATGGAGACCGCGAGATCGAACGTGGGAGCGATTTTGTTTGGACATTACTATCGCTTTTCCAGATCGTGAAACACCGGGCGCAAGAGCTTACAAGGCTGTAACTTTACGCAGTAACAATTGTCGATCACTTTGCGATTATGGGATAGAGAAGCTCGATGGCATAAGAAAGTTTCACGACGAATTACCCTGGGACACGGTTCTGAGTATGGTGGAATACACCCTCGATGACTCTGAAGCTCGCCTATCTTTAAGAGTGCAAAAGCCAGCTAGTGAGGGAGATTTACTAAAATTACTCAGCGAAGCAGATGCCCGTCGTCATGATTCCCGCATAAGACAGAAGTACCCTGAATTTGAGACGAAAACAGTGAATAAACGAAACCTCGATAACGACGACAGACCTGTGAAGCGATTTCAAGGTCAGGAGAACCGATTCAAGTTTACGAGTAACCAGTATCAAAATAAAAAATTAGATGATAATTCTGGAAACTCAACCGTACTCACATGTACCTATTGTTCAAAAATAGGACATCTCCATACCGAATGTTGGAAGAAGCAGCGTAAACCGCAGCAGGCCTTTGTAATAAAAAAATGACGGTACCTCAGCGACAACACTTCATCATAAGCGGGCGCCGAGTTTCTCATTTATTATCGACCGTAATACGGACATTTCTGTCGTTAAATGTTCGGTCGTGCAATCATTAAACGTAGACGTCAAAAAGAAGGATAAATTATGTGCCGTTTCCGGTATTGGTGGAAAAACTGTATTAACTATTGGTACTTGTGATGTAATAGTGGTTCTTCCGACTGTGTCGTTAGAATTAACGATTTAGGCTCGGTGCACACACGCGGTAAAAGTTATCGGTTATCGGCGTCATTTCAATGCAGATAGGAGCACGACCGTTGGCGTATATGGGGAACTGCACACGGAACGCCGATAACCAATTAACGTCAAAACAACTATTTATGGCTTTCTCGAGCGATTCGAGGGTTGGCCTACGTCATCATATCAACGCCGATAGGAGCAGGGGTCGGGATTTCTTCTAGCAATGCACAAAGGGACGCAGATAACTTTTGACGCGGAATAGAGTATAGGAACCAACGCGGGTTTTTGTGGAACTCGCGGCGGATATTTTGAAGCTTTCATTGACAGATTTAATAGGGTAGTTGAAGAGCCCCCTCAAGAGGAAGGCCGAGTACCTGCAGAGCACTACATTCGAAAAATAAAGTAATTATTGGGGAAGTTATTCAATACATCTGTTGATTTGTCTTCAATTAATTTATGATTTTCAAATAATTAATTAATAGAATGACATTGCAAAGTATATAATAAAATGATAATGATATACAACTAGCTTTGATGGAAAATGAAATAACTTTTCCTTTCATTGAGGTGTTTGCAATTTCCAGTCTGGTTCGGTTATATTTTATACATCAAGATATAATTATTTACTACGTACTACATGCATTTAAATTACACTTATGTATACAATCCACATTTTTTTACCCCGACCCGTGGGTTTTCGTCAAGAACATCTGCTAGCAGGTAGCAAGTAGAAACGACACCCGACCGTCATTATTTTGACATACTTTATTGCCTATCCAGCCTCACTTTCACGCCCTGTGTGCAGTTCCCCATATACGCCAACGGTCGTGCTCCTATCTGCGTTGAAATGACGCCGATAACCGATAACTTTTAACGCGTGTGTGCACCGAGCCTTAGGTAGTACCGAATGAAGTTCTTCCCGGGGACCTTGACCTAATTATTGGTTGGGACGTTATCGGTCGACCTTGTTTACAACTTTCGAAAACGGTCGACGGGATAGAATTACATCATGCCACCCAAAACGTGCCGCGTGTGTTATTGTCCCGAACGGTAATAACTCAAGTCGAAATAAAACAAAACGACCTCGACCCCGCAGTTCGAAATTGTTTAAAAATTTTATTACATTTCTATAAGGAAGAAAAAAAACGTATTCTCATATCACAACGGAAAAGATGACTATTAGATTGAAAAATGATGTGCCCGTGTCATATCGTCCACGACGTTTAGCTTACCAGGAAAGAAAGGAACTGTATCCATTACCCCTTATTCAGGACATAAACTCTTTGTGTAAAGGAAAATATTTCACGACATTGGACATGAAATCTGGGGCAAGCCGAAGGACCTGCACATGAGGAATTCAAGCGCTGACCATCAGGTAACAAAAAAAAAAAAAAGAAAAATTGAACGTAAGTTCTGTAAAAAAAAAAAATTGAACGTAAGTTCTAAAAAAAATTGAACGTAAGTTCTGTAAAAAAAATTGAACGTAAGTTCTAAAAAAAAAATTGAACGTAAGTTCTAAAAAAAAATTGAACGTAAGTTCTGTAAAAAAAATTGAACGTAAGTTCTAAAAAAAAAATTGAACGTAAGTTCTGTAAAAAAAAATTGAACGTAAGTTCTAAAAAAAAAATTGAACGTAAGTTCTAAAAAAAAATTAACGTAAGTTCTGTAAAAAAAAAAATGAACGTAAGTTCTAAAAAAAAAAATTTGAACGTAAGTTCTATAAAAAAAAATTGAACGTAAGTTCTAAAAAAAAAAAAAAATTGAACGTAAGTTCTAAAAAAAAAAATTTGAACGTAAGTTCTATAAAAAAAAAACAAAATTGAACGTAAGTTCTAAAAAAAAAATTGAAATTGTGCGGGGTCGCACTAAGACCAGGATGGCCGTAACAGTAAAAAAAAAAAAAAAAAAAAAAAATACTAGTGTGTTTCAGTATCTCACTGTGCGAGGACGCACGAATTGCAGGATGGCCGTGTAAGATTTACGTCAACTATTATTTTAACGATGACTATAAACGCGATGACGATGAGGGAACGCCATAATAGAGGGGCAAAGGAGGCATGGTCTTCGAGAATATTCCCGAAAGCACGTACCGAAGTCAGTTACATTTGTAACGTTATACCGACTGTACGAATATTAATAAACCGAGATTAAATTGTGTTAATCATTAAAGACAATTGTTTTGACTCATCTATTTCTACATATATATACATATATTTAAGGATATCTTGGGAAATTCAGTCAAAACACACAGGAGACTCGTATCCTTTAATCCTCAAGCTTTCAACAAACATATGTCATCTTCAGGAGAAGCTTGAAAATTTTCAAAGTTATACATAGTTAGAGTATTGGACGCAATTATACTCACGACGGTGAGGTTATTCTGTAAGATGGTAATCACGAAAAAATCGACATTCGTTATCATCGAAAAGTAAAACCAAACGTATGTGACACAACAATAATAACTGGATAACAGCGGTCGTTAAGAAGTCAAAATAATAACGGATTCACATGTCAGTTGATCGTTAAGTCGTAATCATCGCTGAAAATCTCTCTGAGAAAACCTTGTAAATCGAATTCTCAAAAATTTATCGATATCGATGATGTGTGAATATATGGAACTCAAATTGGAAATATCGCAATTGTTGTTTATGGCATGTTCTTCTTGCGTAATTCTGACCATTTCCAAAAATAACCTCTTTCTCAAATTATCCTCTTCGTCCAAGATTTTAACATTATTCCAATCAGGAGTGTGTCCTTTTTCCAAAGCATGTTTTGATAAAGCGCAAGAAACTTTATTCGTATTGATATTACTCCTATGAAGTGCTAATCTCTGTTTAAGCTTTGTATGAGTTTGTCCGATGAACACACCTAGTCTTATCTTTCAGTCTTGTAAAAATAGACTTTACTGTTTTAACATTCTTCAAAGAGATCTTGAATTTCTCCCTCGGTATAAGTTTGATTAATCTATCAGTAAATCGTTCTACAGGAAGGACAACGAATATAGGTGGGTTTGTCTCAATATTATTGTTTTCTTCATTATTAAAATTTTGATGTTCATGTTGTCGATTATTAACGGATATTCCATAAATAACTTTTTTGAGTAATAATGAAGGATATCCATTGGAAAGAAATAACTGTTCCAATATTTTCAAATTCTTGTCTTTAAAAATTGGATGACATATCTTCAGTATCCTCGATTTCAAATTCTTCAGGATGTTAATTTTCATCTTCATCGGATGGTGCGAATCGTAATGGATATATCTACCTGAAGAAATGCTTTTCAGGCACCAATCAACTTTCAGTGTTTTATCATAACGAATAACTTTTGTATCCAAAAAAGAAATTGATCCGCCGACTTCTTGTTCGAAAGTGAATTTTATTTTATCGTTAATATTGTTGAGTATCTCTAAAGTAGACAGAATTTTGTTATATGGTACTGCAGTTATAATGTCATCAACATATTTTTTACAAACTTACTTAAAGCGATGTCCAGAATACCATCAACAACAAATTGAGCTATAATTGGTGACATACATGAACTCATGGGCATTCCTTCTTTTTGTCGATAATAATGACCATTATACGTGAAAACTGTCGAATCGAAGACAAACTTCAATAACTGAAAGAAATCTTTTTCTGGAATTTGGCAAAAAGGTTCGATAGTTGGCCAATTCTGTTCTAGGGTGAATAAAGTGTTCTCATAAGTGATATTCGTAAACAACGATACAATGTCCCAACTGATTAACACATAACCTTCTGGTATTAACTTGTTATTCATGAAAGAAGAAAATTCAAAAGAGTTGTTGATATAATAGATGTTATCTTTTTTGTAAGATCTAGTAAGAATATCTGTAATAAATTGGGAAATTTTCATATTCGGGGAATTCAATGTTGATATAATTGGTCTTAAACTCAATACTGGCTTATGTATCTTGGGAAGACCATAGAATTTACCTGGAGTACCTCTATAAAATGTCAGCCTTGAAGCCATCTCATTGTCTAATACTTTCTTTCTTTTTAAATCTGAAATCAATTTATTTCCACGTGTTTGTATGATATTTGTAGGATCACGGTCAAGGGTTATGTAATTGTTAGTGTCATTTAACAGTTCCATCGATAATTCGTTATATTTGGTTTTCAACATTACAGTTGTAACATTACCTTTATCCGAAGGAAGAACTACCAACTCTGGATGTTCTCTCAGAAATTTCTTTGTAATATTAAACATTTTCAAAATCGGTTGAGAATTTTTTCGGGAATCATGGCCCAGATTCGTAATGATGTTAACAAATTTAGCTGTGAGGATATCTTTTCCTTTTTTGTTATTCATCGTCTTCAGTACACCTTCTAGTTTAACTAGTAATTTGGGTATCTGAATTTCACCATAGCTGGGTTTTAAGCAAAATTTCTGTCCAAGTGATAAAATGGTTACAACTTCTTTAGGTAGTTCTGTTTCCGTGAGATTCTTCAACCAACCTGATTCTGTATGAATATGAAAATCATTCTGCTTTGATAATTCTTCAAACTTTTTGATGTTTCTCATTTCTGTTAAATGAAATAATTTCTTTGAACGCCGCTTAATCATTCTATCAAATAACAACCAATAGTGTTCAGACAACATCGTACGAATAAGACATTCCAATTTCTGTTGTCTAGTATTAAGAAAGTTGATATTCTTAATACAAATTTCAATTTCAAGATTGATAATATTATGTTTTAACTTGACAAGTTAAACACTGTTCGAATTCCGTCGTTATCAGCGATCGCCAGTATGACGTTGAATATTCAGTTGGATGGATATAAAAGTCGCCGCAGCTGTGGCGCTATGCTTAAATTCGTGATGGGTCATTGCTATTCAAATCCTATAGCTGCTATAGTTGTTATTTCTTTTGTGTAATAGCAGTTCAAAAAAGCAGGTCAATAATAGCAGGTTCATGCATTTGCCGAAAAGCGGAATCGGTTCCCAGTAGAAACGGAATATCGAATAACGTACTGCTTGTCTATGTTTCCAAGCATAAATATCTCTATCCATTTGAGACTTTCCCAATGATACTTTATACCGGGTCCGGCACTCGAAGTGTAACCAACTTCAGACCGCTCGCGCAGCTGACGCACGGGCATCAGCTGTCTAGAAATTTGCTAAATGACAGTTCGGAGTGTTGTTTACAAGCGCAAGAAAGCATTTTGCCAAAAGTGAACGCGAAAAAAAAATCAGTGATGGATTTCAAACGTAATAGTGTGATTGCTTTATATTTAGCTGGAAAATCACAACCAGCGATTGTTCGTGAGCTCAAACACCTTGAAGTGAATAAAGTTTTTGTTCATCGCACCATAACGCGTTACAATGATACTGGTAGCATCGCAAAACGTCATGGAGGTGGTCATCAAAAGACTGCAACGTCACGTGAGATGGTTCAAAATGTAAAGAAGAGACTAGAACGAAATCCCCGACGAAGTGCCAATCAAATGGCAAAAGAACTGAAAATATCCGACCGTAGCATCTGCCGCGTACTGAAAAATGATCTGAAAGTCAAGCCTTACAAGATCCAAAAGGCGCATGATCTCACACCGAAGCAGCAACAAGTTAGACTTGAGAGATCGATGGAGTTGCTTCGTTTGGCCGAAAGCGGTCAATTTCCAAACATTGTGTTTTCTGACGAGAAAATTTTTCCAATTGAGCGATTCGTAAACTCTCAAAACGATAGGGTTTACTTGACAAACCGTTCATACGAGAATTTGTGTCATCGATTGGCCACCAAGAAGCAGTACCCGCCACAGATAATGGTTTGGGCCGCTGTAACCGCAGATGGGCGCTCTCCAATCGTTTTCATCGAGCCTGGCGTCAAGGTAAATGCAACATATTATCGGGAAAGTATTTTGGAGGTTTGTGGGCAGACAAACATTTCGGTGGCAGACCATGGACGTTTCAGCAGGACTCGGCACCGTCTCACAAAGCTCGAGTGAACCAAGAATGGCTGAAAAACAACGTTCCGGACTTTATAACGTCCACACAATGGCTCTCGAATTCACCAGATGCGAATTCTCTTTGGGCCATTTTGGAGAGCAAGGTCCGAACTAAAAGATACACCAGTCTCGAGGCGCTGAAAAAAGTTATTGTCCGCGAATGGGCCAAAATACCTGCAAGTCACATTCGGGCTGCTTGCGATTCGTTTTTTGACCGTCTCAAGGCTATAGTCAAGGCAAAAGGTGGTCATATCGAGCAAAACTGATTGATTCTGAATTTCGTATTATTTTTACTCATTTTGTATTTTGAATTGAGTAAAAATAATTTTCCAAACTGTCTTTTTATTTAGTTACACTTCGAGTGCCGGACCCTGTATATTTATTTCTATCCGAAATAAAGAAATGTTTCTATTCCAAATATCTCATACGAATTGAATTTCAAATTCATTAATTTATCATTACATAAACTTTCATATGTGAACAGAAACTTCGAAACGTATGTACATTTCGTTTTCTAAAACATGAGTACTCTTTCCAACTATATATTCCGTAAGAATGTATTTTTAATGAAAGTATTCATGTATAGTTTTTTAAGATGTTTTGATATTGAAGTCGTGAATCATTTTTTGTGTCAGTACAGCCGAATCTAGAATGATTACAATTCCTTGTTACTTTTGTTTTGTCTACACCAACTGCCCAATTTCAGTGAAGCCATGCCAAACAAATATCTAATATAGTGGGATCTGTATGGTACGTACCAGATTGATATTAAACAGTCTGGTCCATTGTAACGTATCAATGTCGTATTTAAAAGTTTTTTAGAGGATAGAATGCGTCAGTAGTTACCATTATTCCGAAACGGGAACACGACAGATTGAATTTAGGAAAATACTTCAAAGTATTTGAACCACTTCGTCTATCTAAATCATTGTTCGAAACACGATGGATAAAAAAGTCGTAAAAAATCCATAATTTGGAATTTTTTCAACATAAAGAATGAGAGAGGAGCCTCCTGTTAATTTTGCAAACAAAACTTCAAATATAAAAGCTCCCTTACGAATTTGAAAAATCACTTAAGAACAAAGCATCCATCAATAAAATTAAAAAGAACATTCAGTCAAGTAATTTACTTCCGGATTCGGAGATTTCTTGTGAAAATGAAATAAATACAAACGCTGCCTCTGCCATTTATGAAAATTCAAGAAAGAACGATAATGAAATACGTACCATAGAGGTACCTTGTTCTACAGGTATTAAATGAAAACGCGTGATGCAGACATGTCTAAACATACCAAAAAAATGGATATACACAAAAAAACAGACCATAGACAGCAAATTACTAGAGTTGATCACGAAAGATTTCCGGCCGCTATCTATTGTACAAGACCAAGGGTTTCGAGTTTACACTTCCGCTTTAAATCCTTCTTACTCTATACCAACAAGGAAAGTATTAGGGAATACTTTGCTCCCGTACAAATATTTGGAGAAGAAAGAAAATATGAGTGCTATTATCCACACAGCTGAAGCAGTTACTATCACCACCGACTGTTGGATATCAATAAACAATGAAGGTTTCATAGCTGTAACAGCTCATTATGTGAATGAAAGTTTCGAAATTAAAAAATTTTTACTTGATGTAGTCCTTTATAGCAACAATCACACATCCAGAAATTTGGCAGAGCAATTGAAACATGTCACGAATGAATGGCAATTATCATAAAATTTTTTTTTGTGTATAACAGACAATGCGAGTAATATAAAGAAAGCCATGATTGATGAATTCAATTGGCCTCATTTAGGATGTATAGCACATTCTTTAAATCGCATTGTTCAAGACAGCGTAAAGGTGTCTCCTATCAATGAATTGATTGGGAAAAATAAGAAGATAGTTTCCTTCTTCTTATCATATTATCTTCAAACGAAGCAGTTCTGCTCGAAACAAATTGGAGTACCATCAAGAACAGAATAAACGCCCCGCGAAGAAACTCAAGCAGGCCGTTGAAACGAGATGGAATTCAATATTTCTCTAGATGGAACGGATGTTGGACATTCAAGAAGAAATACGGACAGTGTTGGCGATTTTGAACAGAGAAGACTGGCCAATGCTCACAAACAATGACATCGAAAACATGGAGAGTTAGTAACTATATTGGGTCCAATGGAAGAAGCTACAAAAATGATGAGTGGTGAGAATACATTACCCTGTCATCGGTAATAATTATCATAAATGGTTTGAAGGATATGTACGAAATCAGGTTGAATGAAAATTTTTCATGTGAAGTTAAACGGGTACTGGAAAAAATTATAAAGGGTATCAATGAGAGATTTAAAAATATAGAACAAAACTCTACCTTGATATTATCGACATTTTTAGATCCACGGTAAAAATTAATCGGATTCTCGTGTGATTTGAATGCCGAAAATGCAAAAAATAAAGCGATAGACTTTGTTTCAAATGTAATATCGCTAAATCAATCAGAAGTTAACATGGAAAAACAGAAGGAAATCCCACAAAATATGACAACAAACTTAAAATATTCTATTTGGTCAAAATTCGATAAACAGCCAGAAAATTTCACTCCGGCAACAAATGCGCAACCCACTAAATCCCAAGCGATATTGGAAATTGAAAGATATCTGCAGGAACCTCTTTTGTAACGTAACGGGGATCTATTGAATTGGTGGAAAAATCGCTTTCCGGATTTAAGTAAAGTGTTCCTGACTAATTTTGGCACAGTAGCCACATCAGTTCCGTGCGAAAGGGTATTTTCGAAGGCTGGACAGCTCCTCTCGGATCGCAGAAACCGCCTGTCGTCCGGAAAAGTACGGGAGATAATGTTCATTAATGGAAACGACAATTGACTATAGCGTATCGAAACTGAAATGTTCTTTTTTTATTAATTCATCAATTTGCCAATATCTACAAACGTTTTTTACAGTATTCTTTACTCACTTTTTAAGTGTTCACTCATTTTTATGTTCCTTATCTTTTTTTTCATTTCATTTCATTTTTCTTGTTACTTGTTGAATAAACTTTTTCCTGGTTAAACATCCTCTTTGCTAAGGTTTCTAAATATTCCGTTCATTTGAAAGATATTCCGACTTGTACGAAAAAAATTACTAATTCAATTAAAAATACATACATAGGGGGCTTATCTCATTTATTACTCTTTAACTGCGGTCGTGAGACCGACCAGATAACATAACCCAGCCACACGACGGTTTTGATAAGTCCCTGCAACATTTCCTGCAGTCAACTGCGTTCGTGTGGCTGCAGGGTTACAGTTATCGTATGGGTCATAGCACTGTTCAAAAAATATTACGAGAAACATGTAAGATTATCAACGAGAATCTCATGACCGAGCTGCTTCGAGTTCCTACCTAGGAAATGTGGAAAAATATCACCAAGGATTTTTACCAAATATGGAATTTTCCGAACTGCATTGGTGCTATGGATGGTAAACACATTGTTATTCTGCATCGTTGTATTTTAATTACAAAAAAACATTTTCGATTGTTTTACTGGCTCTCGTAGACGCCTTTTGAAATTTCATTGCCGTTGATATATGGGCATATGGTAAGAATAGTGATGGCGGCATTTTTTTAATTTCCAATTTAGGCAAATATCTCGAAGAAAAAGCACTAAATATTCCAGAAAAGTGTGCAATATTAAATACAAACATAAAAACTCCACATGTTATAGTGTCTGATGAAGCATTTCTACTCAAAGAGTATTTAATGTAACCCTATCCGAAAGATACTTTAAATGAGAAAAGAGAAATTTCAATTATCGTTTGAGTCGCTGCAGAAGAACATCAGAAAACACATTTGGTATCCTCACCCAGAAATTTCGAATTTATAATAGACGCATTCAGGCTATCCCTGAAAACGTCGATAACCTAATTCTTTCGACTTGCTTGTTGCACAATTTCATAAAAAAATATGATACAAATACTTACACTTACGGTATTAAAATAATCGAGTTAAGAACCTTGGATAGTCCTTTAACGAATTTACAAATGCAAGGAGTAAACACTTCATTAGATGGGTTTGGAGTAAGGGAATTGTTCACCGATTATTTTGATTCGGAACAAGGACGTCTTCCTTGGTTGTAAACTGAATCTAGGGTTCAACATAAAAGTGTGTATCTATTATGTGAGTTCTCAATACCAGAAGCTGAATGTTTCAAATGATTTTCGTCTTGTGTTCATTGATTTTATACAGGTTTTGTGAAGGGAAACAATTCATAACTGAAATGATATTCGTATTGAATTTTAAAGAACTGTTTCATTTTTTTTAAGAACCCTGTTCGAATTTGGAAATATAAATGTTTTAATGAATATTGTTTAAATGAAAATGCAATTCGTGTCATCTTTCTATCTTTCACAGGTAAGTTTGATCCAAACTAGTTATAGACGTAATAACTTCTATTGAATTTTTATGATATATTAATATTTTTTCTTGACTGTCAACAATTGCTCTCAACAATTCATTATCTAAAAGAATGTAAACAATGGTTCACTCATTTGTAGAACAAGATGCTGTATATTTCTCATCCAGCTCCTGTAATTCAAATTTTTGTACGGTAGCAAATTTTTCTGCTTTGGCATTGTGCCACCTTCGGGGGGACAATTTTCTCAAGACTTGTGCTATTCCGGCCAAAAATGCATCCACTGGGCCTGGTCAGCGTTTTGGAAGAAGGCTCTTTTCTTTCTTTCTTGAATTAGATATTGCATCAGCGTACAGCTGCGGTTGACGGAGCTAATTTTTTCCTTCTTTTTTAGACTGACACTGGAACAAACGTCAACTCCTTAATTTCCTCATTTTGAATGTCATCCTCGATTTGGTTGCAGCTGAACTCATCCTCCGTTCGTTCTTCGAGATCGATCGTTGGAATGTTGCTGCTTGTTGCCCGTTCATTAAAAAATGCGGTCAAAAATTCCAATTGCTTCGGATATTTATATTCTCTCTTCGGTGTTGCCTTTTGACCACTCACGGTTTTTTTCTTTTCAAAGACTTCCTAAACATGTCTCGTATATTTGTCCATCTATTCTTGCAAGATTTGACTGAAAATAATACCACAATAAATATCTTCATTTCCAATTTCATCATCAAATGTGGAAGAAGTAGAAAATATTTAAATAACATCAGACAGGTATAAACTATGATAAATGATATCAATCGAAAAACTTCTTTTCGTGTTGATATCATTTCTTCACGTCATAGTTTCAAAAGTACTAAAGTCAGGCTGAACCAGACATATCCGTCCAATCAAAAATTGATTGATGATATGAAAAATAATTTGCTAACAAAATCATCAGTTTCGACCTTATCCGCACAACTCCATCAGAGTCAACAGAAAAACAAATATTTATAAGATTTCGGTAACGTAATAGAGACGTTCATAGTAAAGATGACATTAGCACAAGCTCACGGAAATGAGGAAGTAACACAGGTTTTCACGAAGGTTAATGAAAAAATCGCGATAAATAGCTTTGCAAATGGACTAAATAATCCAGATACACGAGTAATTGTGAAATCGCGGAATTTTTCAAAATTGAAGGACGCAATAAATGCTGCAAAAGAAGGAGAATTATTGTCGAAAAATTCAAGCCCTCAACCAATATTTTTCATGAACAGGAAAACACAAAATTTCCAAATTATTATTATTATTTTCGAAATTCTAGCGGTCGGAATTTTAAATCGTTCAATAAATCGGGATTCAAATGTCATAACGCGTGGTTCAGTAACGGTACAAAACAAAAAAACGAAACGAACGACAGAACGCAGTTTTTTCGTTCGTAATGGTGCAGCCACACACAGTCTAATGTTACTGCTGCTGCAGCTGCATTTGAGCTGCCACACAAGGCCGCAACTATATTGGAACCGTAATTCGAACGATCCGTTGCGATCCGGTGAAAGCCGATCGAAAGAAAACGACTTCGGACGATGAAATCGCCTATATTGGACCCAGGTATCCCCGACAAGTTCCTTGAAAAGACTCGCTGCGTGAATAACATGAGTGATTCGGAAGAAGAATTTTTATTTTGGACGGTGTTGGAAAGCAATTCTTTTCCAAAAAAAACGTAAAAGAAGTTTGTGGGTACACGAGTTCAATGCCGATAGGACACAAGGGGAATATTTCGTAATTATTCAGATAAATTCAAAGATTGTTATCGGATGAATATCGAAACTTTCGATTATATTATGTCCGGAATAAGATCCAACATTACGGGACAGTCCAAATTCAGAACATGTATTAGCCCAGAGGAGAAACTTACCATAACAATAAGGTGAGTACAATTTTTTTATATTATAAAAATTGATCAATTATTTTAAATGTAAAATTGGTCTTTTAAAAAAGGAGCACATTGAAACCTCTTTAATAACTTTTCTTTTTTTCCATAACATCAGTAATTGGAGCTAGAACAATAAAAAATATATCTTTCCAATATGTATTGGAATCGCATTTCATCAATTTCCCGCTCTTTCAAATGGTGAAACTATTTACTGAACATACCCCGTAGAATGAATTTTTCTGTTTTCTTCGATGCCCCTTTGAAATAAGTACAAATACAAATTGAAAAATGTATAATAGCAAGTTCTCCATTTCAATCATTGTTTGTGTTAGTTTATCAACAATGACTGAATTCGATAAAATTGACTTTAAAAACAGATATTTCAGAATTTTCTAATACCATTATTAACAGAAGGAGTACACAATAAATAAATTGGGTGGAACTATTACTGCTTGATAAATTTTAATAAAAAAATAGGGAAGTGCAAAGCAGAAGATGAATAATAGGAAAGAGACAGGAACCAATGAAACTGAAATTATCGATATCAACGTACCGTGTATGGAAAAAGTCAAATCACAGGAAAGATGGAATAATATTATTGTAGAAAACGAAAAAAAAATTTGAAACACAAAACTAAGTACAAATCAAATAAAATAAAATCAACGAGAAAAGATTACCATTGTAACAACAACAAAAAATTGAAGTATGAATCTGCAAATTAAAAAACAACTTTCGGAACTTTCACTGAATCCAATTCTTCTTTAGAGGTGCTTGATGAAGATTGGGAATTCGAACGATTACTTGATTTTTGTAAAGCTTCTTATAATGTCGTCCATTATCTTCGAACGCAGTTGTAACTTTTCCATCATATTGAGTTGTTCTATTGGTGGTCACAAACTCACGAAAAATGCATAGTCGTCGCTTTTCCATTAAATTTATCTTCTTTCTTTCTAATTCCAAAGCCTCCAAATTCGCGAAATGTTGCTTCCCATTTTTGAGGGGTTGGGTGTTGTTCTCCAACATTTTTCTTTTGATACTTAATGATTCTTGGTCCTCATTTTGTTGGTGCTTGTCGTCCTCAATGTTCAATGTTCGTTTTATTTATTTGTTGCAGATATTTGGCACTGGGATTGTCATTTCGAGCGTTAAGTCTAACTTTTCGATTAAAGGATTATACGGTTGGTCTCTGTGTACCTTTGGTGATCGACGAAATTTGGAAATTTTGTAATCAACATCTGCCTGTTCCTGACCGAAAAACGTTGATGTCAATAGCTACTGGTTTCGAACAACAATGGAATTTCCCACACGTTATAGGATGTCTGGATGGAAAACACATACGCATCAACTGTCCTAACCAAAGCGGGACTATATTCTACAATTATAAAATTTTTTTCCCGACAATACTTCAAGCAGTTGCGGATCACCGATACCGATTGGTTTTTGTGGATGTCGGAGGTTATGGGAAACGAAGTGATGGAGGAACATTCAATGCATCTTCCTTATCACAATTTTTGGAGAATTGCCTTACAAATCTGCCACTACCATCACCCATAGAAGGAATCAATAATATGGATATGCCATTCGTGATTCATGACGCTTATCAATTGAAACCTTATTTGATGAAACCATATTTGAAACGTAACCTAACAAATGAAGAAAAAATATTTAATTATCGATTATCAAGGGCGAGAAGGTGCGTTGAGTGTGCTTTTGGCATAATGAGTGCAAAGTGGCGGTTGTTAGGTAAGGCCATAGAAACTGACATCGACAAAACGGAAAAAATAGTGAAAACAATCTCCTTGTTGCATAACACCGCTCTACAAAAAAAAAACGATTTAACAACGAAATGAATCTGATGGGAGGGTAAAACCGAGGCTGCTGATCACGAATCCGTTTTCCGTTTTGCTCTAACACCTCTTGTTCCAGCGGTGTGCAGAAATTTGTATTTTTTCATGTTTTTTCGGGTTTTTTCGACTGTAGACGGAACTGCTCCGCTGTGCGTATACCCCAAACCTGGGACTATCTCCCATAGAATTTTCGTTCAATTCCGCTCAGTGGGTGCTGAGCTGATCAAGAACTTAAGATCGAGAAAGTGGAGAGCTTGAATTTTCCGAGTTTTAAGCTGTTCAGTGTTCTGTGGTTAAAATCTGATCGTCTGCATTTCTCCGCTAGGCGCCGTTGAAACTGAGGGAGAGAGAAATTTTTCTTCCAATGTAGCATGTAGCATACTCTCAACCTAACCTCCTCTTCCCTCGCTCTCGGATTCCGCATGCCTAGCGGTGTGCTCTAGAAAAGGCGGGAAACAACGAACTTCCATTTCGATTTTCATTCGTTCAAACCGCTTCGTTCTAAGTAACCGTAAAAACCGTAAAACCATAGAATTTGGGTTAGAACTTCTAACGCCGAACCTTACGATGGAATCGCGTCGGGGAGTGAAGTGCGCGCTAGCGAATGATTCGTTTTGCTTCATATGGGGCCAATACCGTCCCTCAAAAAACTTTCGTCCAATCAACGACCAAGTGCGGGAGTTGTACGCCGCGTACTTCGGTATCAGCATCAATGTGTAGAGAGATTGCATCACAATCGATAAGAAAATATTTAGGTCGATAAATCGATGTGGTAATAGCTTTTCATATGTGTAACCGTCCTAGATAATAATGCTGATTGCATAGGTTTATCCGAACGATCAATAAAGTATGTTCTTACTGTGACGCCTTTGAATCTTCCACGACAAACATTACAAATGTGACGCCTTTGAATCTTCCACGACAAACATTACAAATGTGGAGCCATGGACGCTAAGTGTAGAGTGTTCCTCGTGTTATGTTAGCCTGGTGAACTGGGAACAGAGAAAACGGACATCGATGCCTTTTGGAGTGCCGATGAAGTGGAGCCAGCAAATTGATCATGTCACCGACTGTTACTTCTGCTTGTCCAACGTCAAAGGCTTGAATCGTGCTAATCGGCCCACATGGAAGTACCCGGACGTGAGGTGGGTCACTCGGCCGAAGCCACACTCAGATTTCGTTCCTATACCAACACCACCAGCCAGTGACGTAGCAGGGCCTCGTGAACTCCAAGAAGATCTTCCTGAAGACCCAGATTCCGACGAGTATTTCCAAACATAAGAAGTTTCCCAGAAATTCGACGAAGCCGAGCTGAGTGACCCCATCAGGGATCTTCGTCTGCCGAAGCAATCCGCAGAACTCCTAGCCTCAAGGTTGAAAGAAAAGAATGTTTTGGCGACAGGCAGGATAAGCAAGAGAAGAAAGCGACTGAAAAAATGAAATTTAAGTGTTTTCTTTTTCTTCCGCAGTCACCAATGTGTGGTTTTTACCGCACCCGGGAAAAAGAATTTCTGCAATACTTCAACGCGGCTGCTGACCTTGTGTACTGCACAAATGTGGCGAAGCTCTTGGAACACTTGGGTCACTCACAGTATGTCCCGAACGAGTGGCGGCTGTTCCTCAACAGTTCAAAAAGAAGCTTGAAGTGCGTGCTCCTGCATAACGGCAACGAGTACGCTTCAATACCTCTCGCTCATTCTACTCGACTGCGGGAAAATTACGACGCCATCAAGTTTGCTTTGCACATGATCAGATACCGAGACCATCAATGGCCGATTTGCGTCGACCTAAAAATGATCAGTATTCTTCTGGGCCAACAAGCCGGTTACACCAAGTACCCTTGCTTCCTCTGTTTGTGAGACAGCCGAGCAGACGGCGAGCATTGGACTCGAGCAACTTGGCCATTGAGAAATCTAGTTGCCGGCCAACACAACGTCATCAGGGGCAGCTTGGTACCAAACGAGAAAATTGTTCTGCCACCGCTCCACATCAAACTGGGGCTCATGAAACAATTTGTAAAAGCATTGGACAAAGACGGAGGTTGTTTCACTCGCATTGTACGCTTGCTGCCCGCGGTGAGCATCCAGAAGCTTAAGGCGGGTGTCCATCTAAGGGGTGTCTTAGATGGACCCCAGATTCGGAAACTCATGAACAACCTAGACTTCATCACCGTAATGAACCAACAAGAAGCTAACGCGTGGCGCTCGTTTGTATTAGTCGTCCAAAACTTCCTCGGGAACACGAGATCTGAAGATTATATTCAAGTGGTTCAGAACATGCTTGCGAACTTTCGAGCCCTTGGTTGTCGAATAAGCATCGAAGTGTACTTCTTACACAGCCATCTCGACTGGTTCCGCCCAAATTTGGGTGCCATGAGTGATCTCACATGGAGGTGAGATACCAAGGTCGATGGGACGTCCACATGATGGCGGACTACTGTTGGAACCCGATGCGAGTGCCCAGATCGGCCACACTCGAGGCAGTCTTTCACCAAACAGTTCCTTCCGTGAAACTGATGCTCTGAGCAATTTTTCAACGAGATCTCTCTTTTTTTATATCAGTATTTAGCGAATAAAATATGAACGGCTAGACCAATCGAGCTCAAGTCTTCCAAAATGTGCCTCTTTTCAATAGCTACAAAAAAGTTTATCACCACTCTTCTGTTAGACTTCTGGTTTGGAAATTACAGGCCGATATACATGAGCCGATCGCATTCATTCTCCACTTTTTCGACCTTAAGTTCTTGATCAGCTCAGCACCCACTGTGCGGAATCTATGGGAGATAGTCCTAGGTTTGGGGTACACGCACAGCAAATTTCATCAATCTAGCTCACCGCACAGCGGAGCAGTTCCATCTACAGTGGAAAAAACCGAAAAAACATGAAAAAATACAAATTTCTGCGCACCGCGGGAAAAAGAGGTGTTAGAGCAAAACGGAAAACGGATCTCTGATCAGCAGCCTCGGTTTTACCCACCCATCAGATTAATTTCGTTGTATACCAGTGTAATATAATAATCGATCTTGAAGGGAGCGACTTCAATTCTGCAATGATGCAACCCTCGTTGGAGACACAACGGGAAGAAACATCTGGGAGAACATTTAATAGATCATCACGACAGTCTACAATTATTAGAGACGCATTTAAAACATATTTTTCCGGTGCCGGCGAAGTTTCCTGGCAGAACGAGATGCTGTCGTAAATAAAACTGATTACAATTTTTTGGTATTATTAAATTTGAATTTATCGAAAATCAATCTTGGAACTGAACTGATATTTTAAATGGAGATGAGTCCTAATTTTTTTTTAATTTTTCGGCATAGTATAATTCAGAACACCAAAGATTGTTACGGACTTTCGGTACAACTTCTGGAGCAGATTATTGCACACAATAAGGGACTACTGTGTAGAATGGCTGCATCTACAAGGGCATAGTGTCAACTAGGTATCTGTTTATCGTAGTAGGCGCGGGGGTTTTCGCTCAGGGTAGCGTAAATTCGTGACGATGCTCGTCGAGTAAGACACAAATATATGAGTATATATGGTATATTGACTCACCCCAAAAATACAACTGCTAATCCAATAGCTCCGAACATTGGAACTTTCACAAACACAACGAAACGAGAATTAAAATATAAAACACAAAGTTAATATCGCTTATAACGCGCCTTCGGCACTTAGAATATTTCCCAAGTGCTACTTCGTTTTTGAGTGTACTCCTCGTCAATTTTCAAATTGGAAATGATAAGACTACCAAATTCGTTCTGAATATAATTTTAGGATTTTTTTATTGAAAAAATATCAATCCGGAAGCGAGATGTACCTCGTTAATGGAGACATTCGAGTGAAAACCGAATGTTTTTCATATTAGATTGACCGCCAATCAAATGCTCCGACCCCCTCCGGTCTGAAACTGATTTTCCTTCATAGCTTACCCTTAGAACAAGCCCCTTTCAAAATTCCCCCCGATACCCCCCCTGAGGAGTCATTAATTAAAACGTATAGTTAGTTGAATTTGTGGCGGATGCAGATTTGTGGGGTAGACGCAACGTTTTCTATATTGCCCAACACATGTGCAGTACTCTGTGTAACTTAATTTATGGATATGAACAGATAACATACACCGATCGATTTTCATTGACGTTGCGTCTACCTATCATCTGCGATTTAGCTCAAGATATTCCTGTCTCCCATAATAGAAACCGAAATATTCCGGCATCGTTTGAGCGGCTTGATTTTCGTATTGGATTACCATGTCCAAGTCATAACAACGTTGCAGCTTCTGCACCAAGTCTGCACCAGCCATAAGGCAACAAGATGTTTATCGTCACTTAGATTTCAAACGAATTCGAACAAATGAGAAGGATGTCATTTAGATGTGAGTTAGCAATCGTAATGACAATGTCAGAGGCGAACATGGCCATCGTGATTCCGTATGAAGTGGTGTGTGATGAACTTTTTGAAAAAGAATCGAATTTGAACTCGCGGATATCTGCGTTATACCCGGAGATCAGTTGTGATCGTGTTGCCATCATTGTTGCGGAGCTGAAGAGGCGAATGATTCCTCACTTCCGAGAGAAACTGAAGAAAGCCAACTTCGACAAAGAACGATTTTTTCGTCGATATTCTGATTGGTTGAAAGGGGACTTTCAGGTAAATTTGTCAAAAATTGTATCAGAAGGCCAGACTGGATCATCACATAACTATGACGGACCCACTCCTCCACGAGGACGACCTACAAAAAATTTCGAGGACTGCAGTTACAAAGCCAGACGCTATAAAATTCAGAAGCTCAAGGATTCTTTCCATCAAGAACTAATCGATGAAGCCTCTTCGTACAGTACTTGCCGCTGTGAAAATAAGCCAGGCTTTGACGCAGGAAGTGCATTGGCACTAATAGTCCAAACAAGACTCACTGTCGCCGACTATGAAACCATCCGTAAGGCGACGAAGAATATAGGATTCAATATTTTTCCGAGTTATCGTATAATCTTGGAAGCAAAGAAGAAATGCTACCCTGATAATATTATGATCACCGAACATCAGCAGAGGTGAAACTGCAAGATATGCTTGACCATACGACAAAACGGATCCTCGAAACTCAACCGGAAGAGAATTTGAAAAAAATGGAATCCCAAAGTCTCACCCTTCATTGGAAATGGGGATGTGATGGGGCGTCAGGACAGTCTAAATTCATGCAGAAATTTTCCGACAGTAGTGCACAATCATTGGACTCCCACTTATTTATGACATCCATCCTTCCTCTTCAAATCGTACATCAAATCAGTGAAGTAACCACAGAAATCTGGAAGAATAACAGCCCATCTTCTACCCGGTATTGTTGACCAATTAAGTTCCAGTATAGAAAAGAAACACCTGAACTCATCCTTGAAGAGAAATCTCGCATTGATGATCAAATAGAATTATTGCGAGATACTGTCTGCAATTTTGAAGATTTCTCGCTCACTATTAATCACCGGTTGTACTTCACTATGATTGATGGAAAAACAGCTCAGGTAAATTGTTGTCTTTCAATTTGCTATACAAACAAAAATTTTAAATGATTATCTGTTAAGTTTAACCGATTCAATCATTTTCCACAGGTAGTTACAAATACGACTTCTTCTTCCAACTGCGTAATTTGTGGAGCAACACCTTCACAAATGAACAAATTGGACGAAATCAGTGCTTTATCGCATAATGATGCAGCTCTTAAGCTCGGTATGTCACCATTGCTTGCTAGAATCAAGTTCATGGAATATGTACTACACCTAAGTTACAACCTAAATTTCAAACAATGGAGAACTACTAAAAGTACCCGAGAAATAAAAGAAACCGCAAAGAAAAGAATTCAAGATGAATTTTATGATAAAATCGGGATCAAGGTAGATGTGGTAAAGCAAGGGGCAGGAACCACAAATGACGGCAATGTTTCACGGAGATTTTTCGAAGATCCGTCTCTAACAGCTGAAATTACCAAACTGAACAAGACCTTCATTACACGATTGGCGACCATTCTACAGGTAATTTGCAGCTCCAGGCTAATTAATTCCGATAAATTTGGTAAATATGCCCATGAGACTGCTGCTCTGGTTGTTTCTTTATACCCTTGGTATTATATCCCATCATCCATCAGTCCATAAGATTTTAATGCACGGGAAAGAAATAATTGATATGGCAGTTTTTCCAATGGACACTCTCTCTGAGGAAGCTCAAGAGCACCGAAATAAAGACTACAAATATTACCGTCTGTACAATTCACGAAAATTTTCGCGTGTCGCAACAAATGAAGACATTTTTCACCATTTGCTCCTATCGTCTGATCCAAAAATTTCCTTTTTTATGCCGGAGCCTAAAAAAAAAGTACTCTTGTTCAGTGAGGAAGCAATGGACTTGCTTTTATAATTGATCTTTCCTGAATGTGAAACATATCTTATTTATTAGATTTTTGAGTGGTGGTTTTGAGTGGTGGCAAATAACGCAATACCTGATAATAATAATGTAATAATTAGTAATGTAGTAATAATGTGAATAGTAATACATAACTTCTGAGGAAAGAATACAATTATTTTACTTTCTTGAACTCATTTTCCCTTTGCTCATTTTTTGGTCTCGTTTAACGTTGAATGAGTACTAAATCCTTCAATTTATTTAATATTTCTATAATGAAAGTCACTATACGACACAATAAGGGAAAATACAAAATAAAAACACTCCTAGGATTTTTTTCCAAAAACCAGCCGTTCCGCAACACTGTGCGGCGGTACGCGTAGATCGTTTATACGGGACGATCTACCACAGGACTGCGGAGCGAAACCTCTTTGGTACCGAGGAAAGTTCGGTTCCCTTCCCTTGATTTTCCGGTGGCGCGATCGCACATTTCCAGGAATTCTGTTTACATTGCGGATTTCGGCACATGAGCCGCGTAAGAGTACGCTTCAATCCGTAACAGAACTCCTGGTATCCGCCGGACGGCTTCGAGTCACGTAGGGTAAGGTGAATGAATTTTCCCAAGGTGGAACGAGATGTATCTTTGGTGGCCTAGCATTCGGCGCATCATTTCACCATTACTAAGGGAACCGATTTCTATGTGACAATATTTCCGAGAGAGCTAAAGGTTGCCGTTGTCACTCCGATTCATAAGGGTGGATCTTCAGACCAGCCTTCAAACTATAGACCTATCTCAGTTCTACCAGCCATTTCTAAATTGTTTGAATCATTGTTGAGGCATCGGTTAGTTGGTTACCTTCAGAGTCGTCAATAATTACATGAATCGCAGCACGGGTATAGAAAACATAGGTCAACGATCACGGCAATAATCGAAGTTATGGATACTGTAGTGGAGGCGTACAACAAGGAAGATATTGAGTTAACTTGTATCGACCTTACGAAAGCCTTTGATAGTGTTGATCATAAAATACTTCTGAACAAACTCTACTATTACGGCGTGACGGGCAGAGCTTATGATATGTTTCGATCTTATCTCACAGAAAGAACCCAGGTCGTCAAATGAAATGATTCAGTCTCGGACATGAAGGCACTTGAAGTTAGTTTACCACAGGGTTCGATATTAAGACGGGTATTGTTTGTTGTCTTTATGAATGATCTAGGGAACAGTCTGAGAGCCGATAAGCTTTGCTGTTATGCTGACAATACAGCCTTCATTAACCGAGATAAGAACAAAGAATTACTACAGGTGAGATCATTGCAGTCCTTTTCTGATGCAGAAAGGTGGTTTGGGGCGAATGGACTCTGCCTTAACAAAGAGAAAACACAAAATATTATTATCACGAATAGGGAAAATTGTAAAGGATCTCTAACGTACCTGGGAATTATTTTTCGGTCGTCACTTAATTGAGATAGTTACGTAGAACATCTGTGCTGGAAACTATCTAGTGCGATTTACTTGATCAAAAGAGTGAGACAATTATCAGGTTTCGAAACTGCCAAATTGGCATATTACTCGACATTTCATTCGAAAACTCTATATGGCATTGTTTTGTGGGGGTATGGCAGTGCTGCGGAGAGGGTTTTAAAACAAAAGAAAGCCATAAAAGCCATCTATGGAATGTATCAGAAGGAAAGCCCCAGAGACATATTTAGAAAAGAAGGTATACTTACTTACCTGCATATCAGCATTTATACATATCACTGTAAATTATGTCCATCAAAATCCAGTCAAATTCCTAAAAAATTCAAGTTATCATACTTACGAAACTAGAGGAAAACAACAAATTACCTTGCCGTTTGCTAGAATATCAAAGGCTCAACAAGGAGTGAACTACATGGCACTTAAACTGTATAATAAACTACCTCAAACATTTGCTGGTTCCAGCCATTCTAGCTTTAGTGTTAGAGTAAGAAGACTATCATTGGATCGCACAATATATAGCTTGAAAGAATTTTTTGATTCGCCGTAGTGCTTTAACCCATTGTGCTCATTATATAATAGTTACACTTATTATTTGTGACAAACCGTGTAATGTATGTCTGACGGTAAAATAATTTATCATGTTATAGAGTGAGAGCCAGTGCCTGCCCGACCTACGGTGAAGTATAAAAGCTGAATTTTTTTTTAGGTCCTTTCTAGTATAGAGAATAATTTTTGAGGGTTACTAACCTTGACCAGTGGTGCCTTCGCCAGGTAACAGGTAATAAGGTGCACAGTAAATTAACTCTCCCACGTTAAAGAATAAAGGCTAAAATTTCGATATGACCTTTACACTGCTGTTTAAAGCTAATGTATGAAAAGCCAGACCCATCTTAAGGGTCTAACACTTTCCCAGATGCGGTAGAAGGCCAAATCTTCCGAGAGCGTATTGACCACGCATATGATAATGTAAGGGATGTTTAATGTACAATTCTTCGTTTCATAAAAAGTTTAAATTCAATAATTTTATCAAATGGGTGTAAGTGACTTTTTATTTATTTATTGATACTGGTGACGATCAAAACACTCAAAATAATGGAAATTTGCGGAATAATCGAAAGAACCAAGGTAACATCGAAACCATTTCTAACCCAGTTTATAATTCAAACATTCTAAGGGTGGGTTGCAGAAAACACAGTTTAATCTATGGTTTAATAAATTTCGGGTGGGTTGCACAAAACTTTTAATCATCAGTTAGCGGATAATTGGAAGATTATGCCGGAATTGAACAAATTGGTTATGAAAATAATCGTTTGTTAAGAATTTAACCCATCAATTAGAAACTGAAAGTTAAATAGGGATAACTCATTGATTAACCCTAAAATGGGTTGCACAAAATACTTTCATTACTAATCCGATAATTAATTTCATTAAACTACAGCTTTATTTAATCGACGGCTTTCAGTCGATTGAAATATGACATTCGTACTGCATTCTGTTGAAAGTGCTATTATATTCGTGTGATTACAACCGTTTCCAAAGTAAATTTTCCTCTCTCTCTCTCTTCAGATGATGATATTGAAATTTACTTCATACGACCGAAAATATTTAGAGATCGAGCCAACCCATTATTTTTATATGGAGGTGAAGAATTCAAAAGGAGATTCCGCATGTCCAAAGAGAGTCTCGTGGAATTAATTCATATTATTGGCCCAAATATTCAACCAACCACTAGAAGGAACAAAGCGATAACCCCAGAATTGCAGACTTTGATGTCTTTAAGATTTTATACCACTGGGGGTTTCCAAATGACTATAGGAGATTTAATTCGCGTTAACAAGAGTACATTGTGCAGAATTATTAAAAGAATTTCCCATGAGATAGCTCTCTTGAAACCGCGGTACATAAAGATTCCTAATACAAGACAAGAAAAAAACCAAATATGCCAAGAATTTTATGAACTACACGGATTTCCTAGAGTTTCGGGTTGTATTGATTGCACACATATTCGTATACAATCACCAGGGGGGCCCACAGCTGAAACTTTCAGAAATAGAAAGGGCTGATTTTCAATAAATGTTTAAGCAGTCTGCGATGCAAGACTAAAATTTCAGCATGTGATTGCCCGCTGGCAAGGATCTGTACATGACTCGACCATCTTTAATGATAGCCCGCTCAGAGTTGAACTTGAGGAAGGAGTATATGGAAATACTTTCTTATTAGGTGATAGTGGATACCCTTGCAAAGCCTATCTTTTGACTCCTCTATTACAACCGCATACTCCAGCTGAAAGAGCATATAATCGTGCACACAAATCTACAATGGAAGACCTTATGATTTACGAAGTGAAAGAAATTATCAAAGCACCACACAACCCGAAAACACCTCACAAAATCGCGATACATGTTATAATCTACGTAACCGTCGAAATAATCACGACACACTGTGAATCGTTAAAAATCGCCTATAAATTGAATGGTTCGACGGAATTTCCATCAGTTTCCGTCTGTATCTTACAGCGTAAACATCTCCGATGAAGCTTGGTGTGATCCCGGCGAAACGTCAGAACGCTTTCTTTTCTTGATAGGTTTCTAACAATATGGAACGAACGTATACCCCGATTAATAACGGTCAAATACATTATCCCGTCCGTGAAAACTTACAACATAAATTACATTTTTTTTACATTAGTTAGATCGTAAATATGTCACGAAAGTATTTGAACACCCCGGACAAATTTTTGTTATGTGTGGAGAATTAGCTTTACATCTCAGCGTCAAAATTTCACACCACTAATTGAACAGTGCTATTTAGACTATTTTTGTTTTCCTGTGAGGAATCAAGACAAATCCTGTGTTCCAATGTTGTGTAACGTGTGTGAGGCTCCTTTTAGGTTGGGCTAAACAAGAACCTAGACATGTCATTTGCTATACCAATGTAAGTGATTGTTTTTTTTTTTGTTTGACTCAAACAAAAGGTATTACTACCAAATACAAACACAATCCACCAGTATCCAAACTTGTCTTCTGCCAAGAGACCCATCCTATATAGTGCCGAACTGCCTGTGCCGATGCCTCCAAATCGATCAAATTGTGAGAATTCTAGTCCGGAATTTGTTCTCAGTCAGCATAATAAGGTATCTGAAGATAGTGACCCAAGTTATGAACCGTCAACTTCAAAAGAACCGCACTTATTGACACAATGTGATTCAAACGATTAAGTAGGTGATTTGAATCTGTCTAAGGCTTGTTTTCCTCTTAACCTGACGCCGGTGGCGTACGTCGATCTCACCGACCGTCAGTCGCGTATGAACATATACTTGTTTTCCTCTTAAGCTGATATCATTTGCGCAACTTATCGCTGTCGCCCGCGTTGTTTCAGGGTTGACCTTTACCACTTAAGACACTTGAAAGGGTCTCTATCGATTTTACTGATTATCCATATTTTCATCAATTCGGAATCTTATGAAACTTCGTTATTTCGTCTTGACGTATCGCCTGAGAGCATAGGAGTTTTTAGTGCAACATATTTTGCGAATGTTCGAGAATGAATCCATTCATTAATTGCCTAATTTCTGCAAAATATTTGCGTCAGCAACGAAGACGCCAAGAAAAAAAAGTACCATATTCACCCCATCGTTGCCCAAAGAGCCTCACGTGGTGAATTTTTTACACTGTTTGCGGCACTACGAGAAGACAGTGAAAAGTTTTTTAATTACTTTAGGATGTCAATTCGGACTTATGATGACTTGTTGTCGAAATCGGAAAACCATCTAAAACATCCGAGCATACTTCGCGAAGTTATTTCTCCGAACGAGCGTCTTGCTATTACTTCGAGGTAAGTAATATTAAACTTTTTCAAACTTTTATGATAGAAATTTATTGGACTAATATAATATTCTGAGCATATCGCATGAAATGTTGAGTTTGTGGAGTTTTGTCCACCGAATAATTTTAAACTCACTTTATCCATTTTGTGAACTTGATGGGGACTTTAAATAATTTTTCCATAATTTCTACTACGTAACGAGATATGTGCCTCCAAGAACTAATTAACGGACTGGAATAACCAAACCAGAATGTCATGAAAAACTTCAAAATTTGACTTGCATTTGGGAATTCCACGAAAAAATTTCTTCCTTCCATTGAATTGCAGGTTTTAATTTTCCTCATATTCTTGATATGCTACTATTCTAGATTTAGTCTATTTGTATGAAATAAATTCAGTTAAATAAAAAAAAATAATACTTTCGACATGATTCTATAATTGCAGCTAAAGGCATTTTTAATGTTATTCTTCGAGAGAAAAAAAATTTCATTCTAAATCTTATCGAATTGAGAAATGGTGTGTAACGCTTTCATAAATCAATAATTTTTTGGAAAATTCAGATGAGAAAATTGTGTTTTGATCGGAGTGGAACTTCGACTCTTCTTTCCTAAATAATAATAATAGGTTTTCAGCAATAATTTGATTAGAAATCAATGAATAATATATCTACACACCCTTCAGATCAACTTGCACATCAAAGTCAAAATGGGAATAAAATAGTTTGAGGAAAATATTATTTCAAATTGATCGAGTATTCAAAAGTAGTGATTCGCATGAAAAAGCGGTTCCAAATGATATATTTGAAGAAAAAAATTATTTTATTATCTTAATTTAAAAAAATCATGTTCAAATCAGTGCATGTCTAGTAAGATATAACAATTGAATCGAATATAAAATTGAATATAAGTAACAAAAATAATTCCCTAGGTGCTAAATAATAAAAATGTGTCAAAGATCATCCACAGATTCTTCTTGTTGCAAACGTGTGTGTTTCTTAGCGTTATTAGCAACTTCCAAAGCCTTGTCCAAAATCTCTTTCCGGAAAATTATTTTTTCTTCAATTGAAAATTCTTTCGTAATTGACAGAAGTGACATGAAGAATGCGAAATCATCATTCTGGAAAAGTTTTGCATTTTCCCTGAACATCACCAACTTTTCCTTATCAAAGTCGTCATATTTCCTTTTACTTCAACCTCTGTTCGAATTATTGAGAAGGAGATATTCTTCTTGTGCTGTGGATTCTTCGATCACTAAATTGTCGGGGTTCGTTTCCGTTATTTCGTCAACGCACTCTACATTATTTATGGAATCCTCGGAATGACTAGGATGATTCTTCCCGAGGAATAACATCTCATCATAGTAAATGTATTCCTTTTTCTTATTACAACCTGAACCGGATGCAACGTTTTTTTGTAAATTTTTGCAACGTATGTAAGCATCTCACGCTGTTTTCCAGCGTTGCTGCACCAATTTCTGTGGAAAAATAAATGAGAAAATTAAGTTTTCAATAAAGAATCCATTTTTTTCAGATTTATAGCAACAGGCAGTTCCTATGTGGATCTGCACTATCACTATCGGCTAGGAGTTTCAACAATTAGTAAGATAATCATCGAAGTATGTATTATTTTTTGATTCCCAGTGGTGTAAATTGTGTAGATTGATTATGCCTTCGCGATTGAAGCAGGATTCGTCCGTCCAAAGGATTCTCTTCAAAACTGGCCGTCATCAACATCGATGTGTAGTAAAAACCGACAGAACTCCAATCGTCTAGCAGAATCACCATCTTGGAGAGCTAGAACAATCAATGAATTAGGTTACTTATTAAAGATCACAGGATTTCAGAATGGCAAAAATTTAAATGTTTACTTACCTTGCACTGGGGTCATATGAAAGGCATATTTATCGTTTGCCCGTAAAGCCGATCACACTTTCCAAATGCCCAAGTTACGTGTGCGAGCAACGAATGCTTGAATTGGGATTGTCTTCAAAAGCTTGAAGTATTTGTTCATCGACTGCAGCATTCAACTGCCTCACATTGACCCGAGGCTCTTGAAAGTTTACGTTTCCAGTCTCCCTCAATCGTCGATAGGTTCTTTTAAATGTTTCGTGGTGGGGTAATCTTCGATTAGGATATTTCGCTTGATCAATTCGTCGCGCTTCACGAGCAACGCAATTGGCACTGCCATACGTCAGGACCATATCAGCATACTCTTCGTTAGTGAAGTTGGGCATACTAACGACACCAAAAAATTCAACAAAAACAGTAACGATAATAAGAAAAACTAAAAACTGAACAACGCGACACGTGCTCTTCCAATAGCAGAGACAGTTCAAACGCGAATTAAACTTGCGATGATGAACGAGCGTTCCGACGATTAGTCCAGCCCAACAACAGATGACGACCAAGACACAAGAGAAAAAATTTTTAGTTTTTCTTATTATCGTTACTGTTATTGTTGAATTTTTCGGTGTCGTTAGTATGCCTAACTTCACTAACGAAGAGTATGCTGATATGGTCCTGGCGTATGGCAGTGCCAATTGCGTTGCTCGTGAAGCGCGAACAATTTATCAAGCGAAATATCCCAATCGAAGATTACCCCACCACGAAACATTTACAAGAACCTATCGACGATTGAGGGAGACTGGAAACGTAAACTTTCAAAAGCCTCGGGTCAATGTGAGGCAGTTGAATGCTGCAGCCGATGAACAAATACTTCAAGCTTTTGAAGACAATCCCAATTCAAGCATTCGTGTCGTTGCTCGCACACTTAACTTGGGCATTTGGAAAGTGTGGTCGGCTTTACGGGCAAACGATAAGCATGCCTTTCATATGACCCCAGTGCAAGGTAAGTAAACATTTAAATTTTTTGCCATTCTGAAATCCTGTGATCTTTTAATTAATAACCTAATTCATTAATTGTTCTCTTCAAAAACTGGCCGTCATCAACATCGGTGTTGATGACGGCCAGTTTCTGAAGAGAATTCTATGGACAGACGAATCCTGCTTCAATCGCGAAGGCATAATCAATCTACACAATTTACACCACTGGGAATCAAAAGATAACAATCCTCACGTGAAAAGACAGACTTCGTTTCAACAAAACTTCAGCGTGAACGTTTGGGCTGGTATAATAGGGAGACATCTTATTGGGCCACAGTACTTGCCAGATCGTCTGAACGGGGCTATTTATTTGGACTTCCTAGAAACTGTATTACCAGAACTAATCTCCGACATTCCTGTGTTTCGAGAAAACGTGCCAATAGTTTTCCAGCACGGCGGTTGCCCGGCGCATTTTCATAGAGCTGTTCTGGAGCACCTAAACAACTCCTTTTCGAATTCATAGATAGGTAGATCAGGCCTTATACCCTGGCCCCCAAGGTCCCCAGATCTAACTCCCCTCGATTTTTACGTCTGGAGACGGGCAAAGGAGTTGGTTTATTTTAAGATGGTGGTGGTATGAAACAAGAAATGATGTTGACCACCACAACCGTTGAGGTGAGAAAAAGTTGTCGTGCTTGTATTCGAAATAGAGGAGAACATTTTGAACAAAATTTGTAAATTATTTAAACATCAAATCAATCATGTGTAACAATGCGTTCTGAAATCACGCAACGTTACTAGAATAATTAGCGAACCGATACTGACAAGAAGAGCGGCGGACGATGTGGAGCGACATCTTGTAGTCTCCAGATTGTTGGTCCGACCGATGGGTGGCGCTGAAGTCGCAGTGCGGGAATAACTCTTATCGTCGACGAGCCGGAGGAGGTGGTACCGTCGGACGAAGAAGTCGAGGGCACCAAGATACATGGTTTAGTTTTGTGAGTGTTAGGAAATGATACATCGCAATGCACGGCAGGACCAGCCGGTTAATGGAGGTAGACCCGCCTCAGAGCTGCGGTATAAGTTGTATATGTTATCGCGTTCCGCGGAATAAAGAGAGAGATATCCACGAGTGATATCCACGAGAGATATCCATCACAGATATCCACGAGAGATATCCACGAGTGATATCCCCGAGAGATATCCATGAGAGATATCCACGAGTGATGTCCACGAGAGATATCTATTATATACCAACTGTTTCGAATACAGTAATACCCCGACTTACGCTACCCCGTTTTACGCGAATTCGAAGATACGCGGTTTTCATTTTGATTGCCGCGGGCATCGGCTTTCGCTCCGCCCACTCAGCGTTCAGTTTGCGACAGGTTTAAACGTGTTCCGCGTGAAATTGTTTTAAGTGCGCAGTGCGTTTTACTTATAATTTCTAATTATGTCGTCTAAAAGAACGAAAAATGAGTCATTTGAGCCTAACAAGAAAAGAAAAACACTGTCTTTGGAGTGTAAACTGATTATAATTAAAGACTTTGAAGCAAAATGAAAATTTGTGAGTTGGCAAAGAAATTTGACCTACCGGAATCAACAGTCCGAACGATTGTAAAAGGTAAAGAAAAAATTATGACCGCTGTGAAAGACTCTCAATCTTTGAATTCAAGTATCATCCGTAAGCGTCACGGTATTATCGCACAGATGGAAACATTGCTACAGTCATGGTGTGATAATCAAGTAAGAGTGAAAAATTGTCCTGTTGATCAAAATACAGTGTGCTTTCAAGCAAAGCAGATTTTTGAAAAACTAAAAGAAGAAGCTGGGGAGGCGGCTGAAAATGAAGTGTTTAAAGCTAGTAACGGCTGGTTCAGCCGATTTAAGAGTCGTTGTAATTGGCATAGCATCGCAGAGAGTGGAGAAGCGGCAAGCGCTGATAAAGAAGCTGCATCTCTCTATCCAGAAAAACTCAAAACAATGATAGATGAAGGTGGCTACACTAGCCAAACTATTTTTAACGTAGATGAAACAGGTCTTTTTTGGAAGAAAATGCCTAAAAGAACTTTTATTGCGCGTGAAGAGAAAACTTTTCCAGGTTTTAAAGCCGCCAAGGATCGATTAACAGTGATGGTTGGTGCGAATGCAGCTGGAGATTGTAAATTAAAACCTCTCTTAGTTTATCGCTCAGAAAATCCAAGAGCCTTAAAAAATAAATCTAAAGCTGGTTTGCCTGTCATTTGGAAGTCTAATGCAAAAGCTTGGGTGACAGCTTCTCTTTTTGAAGACTGGTTTGGCCATCATTTTATTCCTGAAGTCGAACGTTACTGCCGATTGAAAGAAATCCCATTTAAAGTAATGCTACTAATTGACAATGCGCCAGGTCATCCTTCCGCAACTCTAATTAATTTCGATTCACGTGTGGAAGTTGTATTTTTGCCACCAAACACTACCAGCTTGCTTCAACCAATGGACCAGGGAGTCATTAAAACATTTAAAGCTTACTACACAAGGCGGTCATTTGCACATGTACATGAAGCTATGAGACAAAACAATGAGCTTTCTGTTAAAGACTTTGGAAGCAATTCAATGTTTTAGATGCTGTAGAATTATTGGACAATCTTGGAATGAGGTTTCACAAAACACTCTCAATGGTGTCTGGAAAAAACTGTGTCCATTTTTTTTCACCTCTGAAACCCAAGGAGAAACCATTTCAGACCCTGAACAAATCGATAGCATAATAGAAGAAGTGGTCGATATCGCCAAGCAATTAAATTTAGAGGTCGATAATGATGACGTTCAAGAATTGCTAGATTCATACAATCAAGAGCTAACAATTGACGAGGTTATAGAAATGCGTAAGTATGAGCAAGACATTGAACAAACTGATTCGCTAGACCCAGTTGAATCGGTAAATCAAATGACAATTGCAAACTTAACAGAAGGGCTCAATTCAATTGAAAAGGGGTTACAAATTTTAGAAAAAATTGATTCTAATGAAGAACGCGTTTCTACTACAAAACGAGGGATAAAAAAATTACTGGTATGCTACGAGGAAATTTTACGTGAAAAGAAGAAAAATTTAACTCGTCAGGCAACATTGTTGGAATATATGAAGCCTTCGACATCAAAATAATTTCGGTTTAGCTTACTTTATTCATAACAATGTAATATTTTTTTATTATCCTACACTTTATTAAACATTTTTCTTCTAAATTATTGTTTTCTTTAAACTCTGGTCCCGATTAAACAAACTTTATATGTATTTATATGCAACGTTGAACCCCGACTTACGCGAATTCGACTTACACGGCAACCGCTCGGACCCACCTATCGCGTAAGTCCGGGGTATTACTGTACTTCTTTATTTCTCTTGACGTACATATATATCTAACCTCACCAACATAGAATTATCCTAATCCTTTTCTAGAGGCGCTGGACGCGCCAACACTCCCTTAAAGAAAAAATAATAATATAAATAAATATAAGCATTTATCCCTATATTTCTTCGATTAAACGACGCGTTTTCTTTGAAACGCGCTGTGAACGACGTGCAGATTCTGGTGTTGCTAATACGCTGGCATACGCTGGAGAATCGGTAGGCGTCATTACCCTTGACTCTGGAATTCGGAATTGCCCTTCTCCTGCAGTTTCTGAAACTACCATTGATTTTCCCAATGCTTCAGCAGAACGTAATTGGTCAGAATGACGTACAATTGTTGATCCGCCGTTCTTTGGTTTTATAATATGTGTTAAATTTCCAGTATTTTTTTGTAAAACGCCTTCCTTCCATTTGTCTTTAGATGGAGTGTAATCTCGATAAAAAACTGGCATATCAGAATAAAATATTTTTGGTTTTGCCGAAAATTCGTTTTTTTCCGGAATAGGTTTGTATGTGAGTAAATCTAAACGGGATCTAATGTTATGACCCAAAAGTAGTTCGGCTGGGCTGAATCCTGTGGCCGTATTAGGAGCTCTACGGACGCTAAAAAGGAAGCGAGCTATTTTGGAACGTAGATCTATCGATGAATCAGATTCGGCTTTCATTGCCTCTTTGAAGGTCCTTACATATCTTTCGACTTGACCGTTCGAACTGGGATGATACGGAGGCGTGAAAACATGTCGGATTCCATTCATGTGTATAAACTCTTCAAATTCTTGCCCATGAAAAGGTGGTCCATTGTCGGATACTAATATTCGTGGTAAACCAAAACGAGCGAATATTTCTCTTAGCACAGGTAAAGTTGCTGTCGCTGAAGTAGATGATACTGGATGTACCTCGAGCCATTTTGTATAAGAATCTACTAACAATAAATAGTGCTTTCCGTTCATATCTGCGAAATCGATGTGCAGACGGTGCCAGGGTTGTCCCGCTTGTTCCCAAAGATGAAACACTTTTGAAGGTGCTGGAGCTTTTTCACAACATGTTTTACATTGTTTTGCCATTTCTTCAATGTCTCTGTCGATATTTTTCCAAAATACATAAGATCTCGCTAAATTTTTCATTCGACAACTTCCCAGATGTCCTAAATGCAACTCGTTAAGAACTTCTCGTTGCAAATTTTTCGGAATCACTACCCGTTCTCCTCTTACTAGTAGGCCCCCTACGAGATCGTAGTTGATATCGGTATTTCCACTTTTTAAATTCATTATTTGTTTTCTAGTTTCATCATCACGTACCAATTCCCTTCTAAGTTTATCGTACGACAGTGCTGATACAGCATTCCTGACTTCTATTTGAAAAATCGCGTGAATGTCTTCCTCCATATTTGGTGATTTTGTATACCGAAAACGCGAACAAAAGTCTGCCGCAGCGTTGTTTTCAGATTTTCTGTGTTGTATTTCGTAATCAAAGGCCGATAATGTAATTGCATAGTGCATCATTCTACTGCTTGCTAGGGCCGGTATACTCTTCGTTGGATGCATGATCTGAGCAAGTGCTTGATTATCGCATACTAGTAGGAATTTTTTTCTGAAAACATAATTGTAAAATTTTTGCACACCCCATACGATGGCTAGTGCCTCCTTGTCAATTGTACTATACTTGCGTTCCGTTTTGTTTAAAGTTCTTGAAAGGAAAGCAATTGGGCGCTCTGAGCCATCGTTAAAACGGTGGGAAAGAACAGCTCCAATACCATATTCAGAAGCATCAGTAGATAAAATCAAAGGTAAGTTTCTGTTAAAAGGTACCAATACCTGATCACTAGCAATTTCTTTCTTCAGTTCGGTGAAGGCTAATTGGCATGATTTATTCCAGATAAATTCGTTTCCCGAACGTAATAAGGCGTGCAATGGTTCTAATTTAGTTGCCAAGTGTGAAATGAATTTTCCATAAAAATTTATCAAACCTAAAAAACTTCTCAATTGACCGATGTCCTTCGGTTCTTCACACTTTAGTATAGCGTCAATTTTTTCGCTAGTTTTATGTATTCCCTGACTATCGATTAATAATCCTAGATAATTAATCGATGGAGACATGAAAATACATTTGTCTTTATTGACTCGTAGACCGTTTTCTGCTAAAATTTGGAGGACACCATCCAACCTGTATAGTAATTCTTTTTCGTCTTTTCCTTGAATTTTAATATCGTCGAAAAACACGCTTACCCCCGGTAACATTGATAATAGTTGATCAATATACCTTTGGAAAATGCTAGGTGCATTTTTTATTCCGAAAAATAATCGTTTCACTTTAAAATGACCTAGGTGAGTTGTTATTGTTTGGATTACCGCTGTTTCCTCCGTCACCGGTAGGTGCAAAAACGCTCGGGAAATGTCTAATTTGCAAAATAACTTCCCTCCGTTTAATTTTGAACAAATTTCGTCGATATGTGGATAGGGTATATATCATCAACGATTCTGGTATTCACCGTATTTTTGTAATCAGCACAGATTCTAACCTTATTGCCTGATTGAAGAACGGGAACTATAGGAGTTCCCCATTCTGATACTGCCGTACGTTCCAAAATTCCTTGAGACTCTAGTTTTAATAATTCTTTCGTTACTAAATCGCGAAGGGCAAAGGGTAGTGTCCTAGCTTTCAAATAAATTGGATTCTTGCCCTCAGTTATCTTAAGCGAACATTGGAAATTTTGGCCTTACCAATTCCTTCACTGAAGACATTATTTTGGTATTTTCCTAGAATACTATGTAAAGATTCCTCCAATCGCACTGTCTGAATTTCCATTTCTTCTTTGAAGCGCAAATTTACGTTGTTTTTCTTGTCAATAATCTTTAAAGCTCGTAACCATGGCCGTCCTGCGACTGCTCCATGCGCACAATCGATCACCAGCAGTTCTAAGTTCTTTGCCATTTTGTTTTGGAAAACAATATTACATCGAAAACTACCTAACGCACGAGCTACATTACCAAATGCAGATTTTAAAACAACGTTAGTTGGAGACAATTTTTGTTCTGGAAAATACTTATCGAATAGAATTTTTGAAATAATGGAGGTACTGGCTCCTGAGTCGAACTCGAATTGTAATGTCTGACCGTTTACAGCAATTTCCATCAAAATTTTAGTATCAGAATCATTACAGTATGCAAACAATCCCAAAGTTTGCTCTTTGTCGTAGGTATTGACTTCCTTCTTTCGAGTTATCGCTTCTTTCCTTGGTTGATCGTTAAGCGGTACTTGCATCGTAGTAGATCGACAAACTTTCGATAGGTGTCCTTTCCTCTTACACCGTGTACAGGTAGACTGGAAATGTTTGCAAATTGTGGCTAAATGACCTGGATCACCACAACGGAAACAGAAACGATTGGAATTCACCGGTTGCGTCCGATCATTTTGTTGCTTTGAGAATTTACCCAACTGACCTCTCCTTTGATTGTAGGTTGAACATTTTTGACGTGAATATGCGTTGACATTCTTCGCTTCATCTTCGTTTTGTTCCAACTCCATGTTCTGCTTTTTCTTCAGATTGGCCGCTTTTGTAGATTCCCGGTATGATGCCGCCGCCGATTTTGCGGCCTCAAACGACAAAAATTGCTCGTGGTGGATTAGATAAAGTCGTAGGTCTTCATCCCGACATCCTACCATTAATTGCGTTATTAATGCATCTTGTAACCAATCCTTCGGGAAATGGCAATTTATCGTTAACTTTTTGAGCTCGGCTCCATACTCCTGGATCGACTCTTTCTCATTTTGGAATCGAGTCGCAAAACGGTATCTTTCAGCATACTTATTCGGAGATGGTTCAAAATAATCTAGGAGTATTCTGCTTAATTCGTCAAATGTTTTCTGGGATGGTATATCTGGACTGCATAAATCTACTAGCTTACCATACACGCTAGTTTCCAACGCATGAATGAGAACCAGACTTTGTTTATCATCTGGGATCTCGAATAATTTGAATTCATCTTTCAACTTCATTTGAAAATGTAACCAGGAGTCGGTCCCTTCCTTGAACTTCCTGACTGACAGATTCCTAAGCGAATTTTGGGACATCACAGTATTTTCTTTTAATAACTCCGGCTTCTGATCTACTTCTTTTCAATGGAGTCCTTAGTCATTTCGGAATCCCATCCTCGTCGCCACTATTATATACCAACTGTTTCAAATACTTCTTTATTTCTCTTGACGTACATATATATCTAACCTCACCAACATAGAATTATCCTAACCCTTTTCTAGGAGGCGCTGGACGCGCCAACAATATCCATGAGAGATAACCACGAGAGATATTAGCCGCTGTGAATACGTGAACCGTGCGTGAGTGAGGCGAAACCGTGGTATAGCGAAACCCGCAGTAAGTACCCTTCCGTTGCCATATTATTTCTACGGTTCCTTGTGCACCGTGAGTCTAACGGACTTCTCCCGGAGGAGTGGCCATTTGATTGTGGAGTTTCAATAACGTGCAGTCATAGTGGGCACCGTCCGGAAGAAAAGAGTGACGAGTTTCAATAGCGGTCACTTGTGTTAGACGTGATATTGTCGTAGGTTGGTTCGCCTAACGGACTTCTCCCGGAGGAGTGGCCATTTGATTGTCGAGTTTCAATTACGTGCAGTCATAGTGGGCACCGTCCGGAAGAATAGAGTGACGAATTTCAATAGCGGTCACTTGTATTGGGCGTGATATTGTCGCCGGGTAATTGTATGTTGGAGTGACGAATTTCTCCCGGAGGAGTGGCCATTTGATTGTGGAGTTTCAATAACGTGCAGTCATAGTGGGCACCATCCGGAAGAATAGAGTGACGATGTTCACGGTTTTAGATCCGTCAATAGAAATACAAACAACAAGTTCATTACACGATTGGCGACCATTCTACAGGTAATTTGCAGCTCAGGCTAATAATTCCGATAAATTGGTAAATATGCCCATGAGACTGCTGCTCTGTTGTTCTTTATACCCTTGGTATTATATCCCATCATCCATCAGTCATAAGATTTTAATGCGGGAAAGAAATAATTATATGGCAGTTTTTCCAATGGACACTCTCTCTGAGGAAGCTCAAGACACAAATAAAGACTAAATATTACCGTCTGTACAATTCACGAAAATTTTCGCGTGTCGCAACAAATGAGACATTTTCAGTTGCTCCTATCGTCTGATCAAAATTTCCTTTTATGCCGGAGCCTAAAAAGAAAAATATTTGTTCAGTGAGGAAGCAATGGACTTGCTTTATAATTGATCTTTCCTGAATGTGAAACATATCTTATTTATTAAATTTTGGGTGGTGGTTTTGAGTGGTGGATAACAATACCTGATAATAATAATGTAATAATTAGTGTAATGTATGTAATGAATAGTAATACATAACTTCTGAGAAAGAGAATACAATTATTTACTTTCTTGAACTCATTTTCCCTTTGCTCATTTTGGTCTCATTTAACGTTGAATGAGTACTAAATCCTTCAATTTATTTAATATTTCTATAATGAAAGTCACTATACGACACAATAAGGAAAATACAAAATAAAAACACTCCTAGGATTTTTTCCAAAAACCAGCCGTTCCAACACTGTCGGCGGTACGCGTAGATCGTTTATGGGACGATCTACCACAGGACTGCAGGCAAACCTCTTTGGTACCGAGAAAGTTCGGTTCCCTTCCTTGATTTTCCGGTGGCGCGATCGCACATTCCAGGAATTCTGTTTACATTGCGGATTTCGGCACAGAGCCGTAAGAGTACGCTTCAATCCGTAACAGAACTCCTGGTATCCGCCGGACGGCTTCTAGTCACGTAGGGTAAGGTGAATGAATTTTCCCAAGGTGGAACGAGATGTATCTTTGGTGGCCTAGCATTCGGCGCATCATTTCACCATTACTAAGGGAACCGATTTCTATGTGACAATATTTCCGAGAGAGCTAAAGGTTGCCGTTGTCACTTCGATTCATAAGGGTGGATCTTCAGACCAGCCTTCAAACTATAGACCTATCTCAGTTCTACCAGCCATTTCTAAATTGTTTGAATCATTGTTGAGGCATCGGTTAGTTGGTTACCTTCAGAGTCGTCAATAATTACATGAATCGCAGCACGGGTATAGAAAACATAGGTCAACGATCACGGCAATAATCGAAGTTATAGATACTGTAGTGGAGGCGTACAACAAGGAAGATATTGAGTTAACTTGTATCGACCTTACGAAAGCCTTTGATAGTGTTGATCATAAAATACTTCTGAACAAACTTTACTATCACGGCGTGACGGGCAGAGCTTATGATATGTTTCGATCTTATCTCACAGAAAGAACCCAGGTCGTCAAATGAAATGATTCAGTCTCGGACATGAAGGCACTTGAAGTTGGTATACCACAGGGTTCGATATTAAGACGGGTATTGTTTGTTGTCTTTATGAATGATCTAGGGAACAGTCTGAGAGCCGATAAGCTTTGCTGTTATGCTGACAATACAGCCTTCATTAACCGAGATAAGAACAAAGAATTACTACAGGTGAGATCATTGCAGTCCTTTTCTGATGCAGAAAGGTGGTTTGGGGCGAATGGACTCTGCCTTAACAAAGAGAAAACACAAAATATTATTATCACGAATAGGGAAAATTGTAAAGGATCTCTAACGTACCTGGGAATTATTTTTCGGTCGTCACTTAATTGAGATAGTTACGTAGAACATCTGTGCTGGAAACTATCTAGTGCGATTTACTTGATCAAAAGAGTGAGACAATTATCAGGTTTCGAAACTGCCAAATTGGCATATTACTCGACATTTCATTCGAAAACTCTATATGGCATTGTTTTGTGGGGTATGGCAGTGCTGCGGAGAGGGTTTTAAAACAAAAGAAAGCCATAAACGCCATCTATGGAATGTATCAGAAGGAAAGCCCCAGAGACATATTTAGAAAAGAAGGTATACTTACTTACCTGCATATCAGCATTTATACATATCACTGTAAATTATGTCCATCAAAATCCAGTCAAATTCCTAAAAAATTCAAGTTATCATACTTACGAAACTAGAGGAAAACAACAAATTACCTTGCCGTTTGCTAGAATGTCAAAGGCTCAGCAAGGAGTGAACTACATGGCACTTAAACTGTATAATAAACTACCTCAAACATTTGCTGGTTCCAGCCATTCTAGCTTTAGTGTTAAAGTAAGAAGACTATCATTGGATCGCACAATATATAGCTTGAAAGAATTTTTTGATTCGCCGTAGTGCTTTAACCCATTGTGCTCATTATATAATAGTTACACTTATTATTTGTGACAAACCGTGTAATGTATGTCTGACGGTAAAATAATTTATCATGTTATAGAGTGAGAGCCAGTGCCTGCCCGACCAACGGTGAAGTATAAAAGCTGAATTTTTTTTTAGGTCCTTTCTAGTATAGAGAATAATTTTTGAGGGTTACTAACCTTGAACAGTGGTGCCTTCGCCAGGTAACAGGTAATAAGGTGCACAGTAAATTAACTCTCCCACGTTAAAGAATAAAGGCTAAAATTTCGATATGACCTTTACACTGCTGTTTAAAGCTAATGTATGAAAAGCCAGACCCATCTTAAGGGTCTAACACTTTCCCAGATGCGGTAGAAGGCCAAATCTTCCGAGAGCGTATTGACCACGCATATGATAATGTAAGGGATGTTTAATGTACAATTCTTCGTTTCATAAAAGTTTAAATTCAATAATTTTATCAAATGGGTGTAAGTGACTTTTTATTTATTTATTGATACTGGTGACGATCAAAACACTCAAAATAATGAAAATTTGGAATAATCGAAACAACCAAGGTAACATCGAAACCATTTCTAACCCAGGTTATAATTCAAACATTCTAAGGGTGGGTTGCAGAAAACACAGTTTAATCTATGGTTTAATAAATTTCGGGTGGGTTGCACAAAACTTTTAATCATCAGTTAGCGGATAATTGGAAGATTATGCCGGAATTGAACAAATTGGTTATGAAAATAATCGTTTGTTAAGAATTTAACCCATCAATTAGAAACTGAAAGTTAAATAGGGATAACTCATTGATTAACCCTAAAATGGGTTGCACAAAATACTTTCATTACTAATCCGATAATTAATTTCATTAAACTACAGTTTTATTTAATGGACGGCTTTCGGTCGATTGAAATATGACATTCGTACTGCATTCTGTTAAAGTGCTATCATATTCGTGTGATTACAACCGTTTCCAAAGTAAATTTTCCTCTCTCTCTTCAGATGATGATATTGAAATTTACTTCATACGACCGAAAATATTTAGAGATCGAGCCAACCCATTATTTTTATATGGAGGTGAAGAATTCAAAAGGAGATTCCGCATGTCCAAAGAGAGTCTCGTGGAATTAATTCATATTATTGGCCCAAATATTCAACCAACCACTAGAAGGAACAAAGCGATAACCCCAGAATTGCAGACTTTGATGTCTTTAAGATTTTATACCACTGGGGTTTCCAAATGACTATAGGAGATTTAATTCGCGTTAACAAGAGTACATTGTGCAGAATTATTAAAAGAATTTCCCATGAGATAGCTCTCTTGAACCGCGGTACATAAAGATTCCTAATACAAGACAAGAAAAAAACCAAATATGCCAAGAATTTTATGAACTACACGGATTTCCTAGAGTTTCGGGTTGTATTGATTGCACACATATTCGTATACAATCACCAGGGGGACCCACAGCTGAAACTTTCAGAAATAGAAAGGGCTGATTTTCAATAAATGTTTAAGCAGTCTGCGATGCAAGACTAAAATTTCAGCATGTGATTGCCCGCTGGCAAGGATCTGTACATGACTCGACCATCTTTAATGATAGCCCGCTCAGAGTTGAACTTGAGGAAGGAGTATATGGAAATACTTTCTTATTAGGTGATAGTGGATACCCTTGCAAAGCCTATCTTTTGACTCCTCTATTACAACCGCATACTCCAGCTGAAAGAGCATATAATCGTGCACACAAATCTACAATGGAAGACCTTATGATTTACGAAGTGAAAGAAATTATCAAAGCACCACACAACCCGAAAACACCTCACAAAATCGCGATACATGTTATAATCTACGTAATCGTCGAAATAATCACGACACACTGTGAATCGTTAAAAATCGCCTATAAATTGAATGGTTCGACGGAATTTCCATCAGTTTCCGTCTGTATCTTACAGCGTAAACATCTCCGATGAAGCTTGGTGTGATCCCGGCGAAACGTCAGAACGCTTTCTTTTCTTGATAGGTTTCTAACAATATGGAACGAACGTATACCCCGATTAATAACGGTCAAATACATTATCCCGTCCGTGAAAACTTACAACATAAATTACATTTTTTTACATTAGTTAGATCGTAAATATGTCACGAAAGTATTTGAACACCGGACAAATTTTTGTTATGTGTGTGAAATTAGCTTTACATCTCAGCGTCAAATTTCACACCACTAATTGAACAGTGCTATTTAGACTATTTTTGTTTTCCTGTGAGGAATCAAGACAAATCCTGTGTTCCAATGTTGTGTAACGTGTGTGAGGCTCCTTTTAGGTTGGGCTAAACAAGAACCTAGACATGTCATTTGCTATACCAATGTAAGTGATTGTTTTTTTTGTTTGACTCAAACAAAAGGTATTACTACCAAATACAAACACAATCCACCAGTATCCAAACTTGTCTTCTGCCAAGAGACCCATCCTATATAGTGCCGAACTGCCTGTGTCGATGCCTCCAAATCGATCAAATTGTGAGAATTCTAGTCCGGAATTTGTTCTCAGTCAGCATAATAAGGTATCTGAAGATAGTGACCCAAGTTATGAACCGTCAACTTCAAAAGAACCGCACTTATTGACACAATGTGATTCAAACGATTAAGTAGGTGATTTGAATCTGTCTAAGGCTTGTTTTCCTCTTAACCTGACGCCGGTGGCGTACGTCGATCTCACCGACCGTCAGTCGCGTATGAACATATACTTGTTTTCCTCTTAAGCTGATATCATTTGCGCAACTTATCGCTGTCGCCCGCGTTGTTTCAGGGTTGACCTTTACCACTTAAGACACTTGAAAGGGTCTCTATCGATTTTACTGATTATCCATATTTTCATCAATTCGGAATCTTATGAAACTTCGTTATTTCGTCTTGACGTATCGCCTGAGAGCATAGGAGTTTTTTAGTGCAACATATTTTGAATGTTCGAGAATGAATCCATTCATTAATTGCCTAATTTCTGCAAAATATTTGCGTCAGCAACGAAGATAAGAAAAAAGTACCATATTCACCCCATCGTTGCCCAAAGAGCCTCACGTGGTGAATTTTTACACTGTTTGCGGCACTACGAGAAGACAGTGAAAAGTTTTTAATTACTTTAGGATGTCAATTCGGACTTATGATGACTTGTTGTCGAAATCGGAAAACCATCTAAAACATCCGAGCATACTTCGCGAAGTTATTTCTCCGAACGAGCGTCTTGCTATTACTTCGAGGTAAGTAATATTAAACTTTTTCAAACTTTTATGATAGAAATTTATTGGACTAATATAATATTCTGAGCATATCGCATGAAATGTTGAGTTTGTGGAGTTTTGTCCACCGAATAATTTTAAACTCACTCCATTTTGTGAACTTGATGGGGACTTTAAATAATTTTCCATAATTTCTACTACGTAACGAGATATGTGCCTCCAAGAACTAATTAACGGACTGGAATAACCAAACCAGAATGTCATGAAAAACTTCAAAATTTGACTTGCATTTGGGAATTCCACGAAAAATTTCTTCCTTCCATTGAATTGCAGGTTTTAATTTTCCTCATATTCTTGATATGCTACTATTCTAGATTTAGTCTATTTGTATGAAATAAATTTAGTTAAATAAAAAAATAATACTTTCGACATGATTCTATAATTGCAGCTAAAGGCATTTTTAATGTTATTCTTCGAGAGAAAAAATTTCATTCTAAATCTTATCGAATTGAGAAATGGTGTGTAACGCTTTCATAAATCAATAATTTTTGGAAAATTCAGATGAGAAAATTGTGTTTTGATCAGGTGGAACTTCGACTCTTCTTTCCTAAATAATAATAATAGGTTTTCAGCAATAATTTGATTAGAAATCAATGAATAATATATCTACACACCCTTCAGATCAACTTGCATCAAAGTCAAAATGGGAATAAAATAGTTTGAGGAAAATATTATTTCAAATTGATCGAGTATTCAAAAGTAGTGATTCGCATGAAAAAGCGGTTCCAAATGATATATTTGAAGAAAAAAATTATTTTATTATCTTAATTTAAAAAAATCATGTTCAAATCAGTGCATGTCTAGTAAGATATAACAATTGAATCGAATATAAAATTGAATATAAGTAACAAAAATAATTCCCTAGGTGCTAAATAATAAAAATGTCAAAGATCATCCACAGATTCTTCTTGTTGCAAACGTGTGTGTTCTTAGCGTTATTAGCAACTTCAAAGCCTTGTCCAAAATCTCTTTCCGGAAAATTATTTTTCTTCAATTGAAAATTCTTTCGTAATTGACAGAAGTGACATGAAGAATGCGAAATCATCATTCTGGAAAAGTTTTGCATTTTCCCTGAACATCACCAACTTTTCCTTATCAAAGTCGTCATATTTCCTTTTACTTCAACCTCTGTTCGAATTATTGAGAAGGAGATATTCTTCTTGTGCTGTGGATTCTTCGATCACTAAATTGTCGGGTTCGTTTCCGTTATTTCGTCAACGCACTCTACATTATTTATGGAATCCTCGGAATGACTAGGATGATTCTTCCCGAGGAATAACATCTCATCATAGTAAATGTATTCCTTTTCTTATTACAACCTGAACCGGATGCAACGTTTTTTGTAAATTTTTGCAACGTATGTAAGCATCTCACGCTGTTTTCCAGCGTTGCTGCACCAATTTCTGTGGAAAAATAAGAAAATTAAGTTTTCAATAAAGAATCCATTTTTTCAGATTTATAGCAACAGGCAGTTCCTATGTGGATCTGCACTATCACTATCGGCTAGGAGTTTCAACAATTAGTAAGATAATCATCGAAGTATGTATTATTTTTTGTTCCCAGTGGTGTAAATTGTGTAGATTGATTATGCCTTCGCGATTGAAGCAGGATTCGTCCGTCAAAGGATTCTCTTCAAAAACTGGCCGTCATCAACATCGATGTGTAGTAAAAACGACAGAACTCCAATCGTCTAGCAGAATCACCATCTTGGAGAGCTAGAACAATCAATGAATTAGGTTACTTATTAAAGATCACAGGATTTCAGAATGGCAAAAATTTAAATGTTTACTTACCTTGCACTGGGGTCATATGAAGGCATATTTATCGTTTGCCCGTAAAGGACCACACTTTCAAATGCCCAAGTTACGTGTGCGAGCAACGAATGCTTGAATTGGGATTGTCTTCAAAGCTTGAAGTATTTGTTCATCGACTGCAGCATTCAACTGCCTCACATTGACCCGAGGCTCTTGAAAGTTTACGTTTCCAGTCTCCTCAATCGTCGATAGGTTCTTTTAAATGTTTCGTGGTGGGGTAATCTTCGATTAGGATATTTCGCTTGATCAATTCGTCGCGCTTCACGAGCAACGCAATTGGCACTGCCATACGTCAGGACCATATCAGCATACTCTTCGTTAGTGAAGTTGGGCATACTAACGACACCAAAAATTCAACAAAAACAGTAACGATAATAAGAAAAACTAAAAACTGAACAACGCGACACGTGCTCTTCCAATAGCAGAGACAGTTCAAACGCGAATTAAACTTGCGATGATGAACGAGCGTTCCGACGATTAGTCCAGCCCAACAACAGATGACGACCAAGACACAAGAGAAAAATTTTTAGTTTTCTTATTATCGTTACTGTTATTGTTGAATTTTTCGGTGTCGTTAGGCCTAACTTCACTAACGAAGAGTATGCTGATATGGTCCTGGCGTATGGCAGTGCCAATTGCGTTGCTCGTGAAGCGCGAACAATTTATCAAGCGAAATATCCCAATCGAAGATTACACCACGAAACATTTACAAGAACCTATCGACGATTGAGGGAGACTGGCGTAAACTTTCAAAAGCCTCGGGTCAATGTGAGGCAGTTGAATGCTGCAGCCGATGAACAAATACTTCAAGCTTTGAAGACAATCCCAATTCAAGCATTCGTGTCGTTGCTCGCACACTTAACTTGGCATTTGAAAGTGTGGTCGCTTTACGGCAAACGATAAGCATGCCTTCATATGACCCCAGTGCAAGGTAAGTAAACATTTAAATTTTTGCCATTCTCCTGTGATCTTTAATTAATAACCTAATTCATTAATATTCTCTTCAAAAACTGGCCGTCATCAACATCGGTGTTGATGACGGCCAGTTTCTGAAGAGAATTCTATGGACAGACGAATCCTGCTTCAATCGCGAAGGCATAATCAATCTACACAATTTACACCACTGGGAATCAAAGATAACAATCCTCACGTGAAAAGACAGACTTCGTTTCAACAAAACTTCAGCGTGAACGTTTGGGCTGGTATAATAGGGAGACATCTTATTGGGCCACAGTACTTGCCAGATCGTCTGAACGGGGCTATTTATTTGGACTTCCTAGAAACTGTATTACCAGAACTAATCTCCGACATTCCTGTGTTTCGAGAAAACGTGCCAATAGTTTTCCAGCACGGCGGTTGCCCGCGCATTTTCATAGAGCTGTTCTGGAGCACCTAAACAACTCCTTTTCGAATTCATAGATAGGTAGATCAGGCCTTATACCCTGGCCCCCAAGGTCCCCAGATCTAACTCCCCTCGATTTTTACGTCTGGAGACGGGCAAAGGAGTTGGTTTATTTTAAGATGGTGGTGGTATGAAACAAGAAATGATGTTGACCACCACAACCGTTGAGGTGAGAAAAAGTTGTCGTGCTTGTATTCGAAATAGAGGAGAACATTTTGAACAAAATTTGTAAATTATTTAAACATCAAGTCAATCAATGTGTAACAATGCGTTCTGAAATCACGCAACGTTACTAGAATAATTAGCGAACCGATACTGACAAGAAGAGCGGCGGACGATGTGGAGCGACATCTTGTAGTCTCCAGATTGTTGGTCCGACCGATGGGTGGCGCTGAAGTCGCAGTGCGGGAATAACTCTTATCGTCGACGAGCCGGAGGGAGGTGGTACCGTCGGACGAAGAAGTCGAGGGCACCAAGATACATGGTTTAGTTTTGTGAGTGTTAGGAAATGATACATCGCAATGCACGGCAGTACCAGCCGGTTAATGGAGGTAGACCCGCCTCAGAGCTGCGGTATAAGTTGTATATGTTATCGCGTTCCGCGGAATAAAGAGAGAGATATCCACGAGTGATATCCACGAGAGATATCCATCACAGATATCCACGAGAGATATCCACGAGTGATATCCCCGAGAGATATCCATGAGAGATATCCACGAGTGATGTCCGAGAGATATCTATTATATACCAACTGTTTCGAATACAGTAATACCCCGACTTACGCTACCCGTTTTGCGAATTCGAAGATACGCGGTTTTCATTTTGATTGCCGCGGGCATCGGCTTTCTCGCTCCGCCCACTCAGCGTTCAGTTTGCGACAGGTTTAAACGTGTTCCGCGTGAAATTGTTTTAAGTGCGCAGTGCGTTTTACTTATAATTTCTAATTATGTCGTCTAAAAGAACGAAAAATGAGTCATTTGAGCCTAACAAGAAAGAAAACACTGTCTTTGGAGTGTAAACTGATTATAATTAAAGACTTTGAAGCAAAAATGAAAATTTGTGAGTTGGCAAAGATTTGACCTACCGGAATCAACAGTCCGAACGATTAAAAGGTAAAGAAAAAAACCGCTGAAGACTCTCAATCTTTGAATTCAATATCATCCGTAAGCGTCATTATTATCGCACAGATGGAAACATTGCTACAGTCATGGTGTGATAAAATCAAGTAAAGTGAAAAATTGTCCTGTTGATCAAAATATTGTGCTTTCAAGCAAAGCAGATTTTTAATAAAGAAGCTAAGGAAGCGGCTGAAAATGAAGTGTTTAGCTAGTAACGGCTGGTTCAGCCGATTTAAGATCGTTGTAATTGGCATTGCATCAGAGATGAAGCGGCAAGCGCTGATAAAAAGCATCTAATCAGAAAACTCAAAACAATGATAGATGAAGGTGGCTACACTACCAAACTATTTTTAATAGATGAAACAGGTCTTTGGAAAAATATAAAGAACTTTTATTGCGTGAAAGCTTGAGGTTTTAAGCCGCCAGATCGATTAACAGTGATGGTTTAATGCAGCTGGAGATTGTAAATTACCTCTCTTAGTTTATCGCAGAAAATCCAAGAGCCTAAAATAAATCTAAAGCTGGTTTGCCTGTCATTTGAAGTCTAATAGCTTGGGTGACAGCTTCTCTTTTTGAAGACTGGTTTGGCCATCATTTTATTCCTGAAGTCGAGTTACTGCCATTGAAATCATTTAAAGTAATTACTAATTGACAATGCGCCATCATCCTTCCGCAACTCTAATTAATTTCGATTCAATGTGGAAGTTGTATTTTTGCCACCACAATACAGCTAAACCAATGGACCAGAAGTTTAAAACATTTAAAGCTTACTACAAAGGCGGTCATTTGCATGTACATGAAGCTATGAGACAAAACAATGAGCTTTCTGTTAAAGACTTTGACAATTCAATGTTTTAGATGCTGTAAATTATGGACAATCTGGAATGAGGTTTCACAACACTCTCAATGGTGTCTGGAAAAACTGTGTCATTTTTTCACCTCTGAAACGGAGAAACCATTTCAGACCTGAACAAATCGATAGCATAATAGAAAAGTGGTCGATATCGCCACAATTAAATTTAGAGGTCGATAATGATGATTCAAAATTGCTAGATTCATACAATCAAAGCTAACAATTGACGAGGTTATAGAAATGCGTAAGTATGAGCAAGACATTGAACAAACTGATTCGCTAGACCCAGTTGAATCGGTAAATCAAATGACAATTGCAAACTTAACAGAAGGGCTCAATTCAATTGAAAAGGGGTTACAAATTTTAGAAAAAATGATTCTAATGAAGAACGCGTTTCTACTACAAAACGAGGATAAAATTACTGGTATGCTTGAGGAAATTTGCGTGAAAAGAAGAAAATTTAACTCGTCAGGCAACATTGTTGGAATATATGAAGCCTGACATCAAAATTTTCGGTTTAGCTTACTTTATTCATAATAAAATATTTTTTATATCCTACACTTTATTAAACATTTTCTTCTAAATTATTGTTCTTTAAACTCTGGTCGATTAAACAAACTTTATATGTATTTATATGCAACGTTGAACCCGACTTACAATTCGACTTTGTATAACAACCGCTCGGACACCTATCGCAAGTCAGAACAATACTGTACTTCTTTATTTCTCTTGACGCATATATATCTAACCTCACCAACATAGAATTATCCTAATCCTTTTCTGGAGGCGCTGGACATAACATATAAAAAAAATAATAATATAAATAAATATAAGCATTTATCCCTATTTCTTCGATTAAACGACGCGTTTTCTTTGAAACGCTGTGAACGACGTGCAGATTCTGGTGTTGCTAATACGCTGGCATACGCTGGAGAATCGGTGGCGTCATTACCCTGACTCTGGAATGAATTGCCCTTCTCCTGCAGTTTCTGAAACTACCATTGATTTTCCCAATGCTTCAGCAGAACGTAATTGGTCAGAATGACGTACAAGTTGATCCGCCGTTCTTTGGTTTTATAATATGTGTTAAATTTCCAGTATTTTTTTAAAACGCCTTCCTTCCATTTGTCTTTAGATGGAGTGTAATCTCGATAAAAAGGCATATCAGAATAAAATATTTTGGTTTTGCCGAAAATTCGTTTTCGGAATAGGTTTTATGTGAGTAAATCTAAAGATCTAATGTTATGAATAAAAAGTAGTTCGGCTGGGCTGAATCCTGTGGCCGTATTAGGAGCTCTGGACGCTAAAAGAAAAGCGAGCTATTTTGGAACGTAGATCTATCGATGAATCAGATTCGGCTTTCATTGCTCTTTGAAGGTCCCATATCTTTCGACTTGACCGTTCGAACTGGGATGATACGGAGGCGTGAAAACATGTCGGATTCCATTCATGTGTATAAACTCTTCAAATTCTTGCCCATGAAAAGGTGGTCCATTGTCGGATACTAATATTCGTGGTAAACCAAAACGAGCGAATATTTCTCTTAGCACAGGTAAAGTTGCTGTCGCTGAAGTAGATGATACTGGATGTACCTCGAGCCATTTTGTATAAGAATCTACTAACAATAAATAGTGCTTTCCGTTGATATCTGCGAAATCGATGTGCAGACGGTGCCAGGGTTGTCCCGCTTGTTCCCAAGATGAAACACTTTTGAAGGTGCTGGAGCTTTTTCACAACATGTTTTACATTGTTTTGCCATTTCTTCAATGTCTCTGTCGATATTTTTCCAAAATACATAAGATCTCGCTAAATTTTTCATTCGACAACTTCCCAGATGTCCTAAATGCAACTCGTTAAGAACTTCTCGTTGCAAATTTTTCGGAATCACTACCCGTTCTCCTCTTACTAGTAGGCCCCCTACGAGATCGTAGTTGATATCGGTATTTCCACTTTTAAATTCATTATTTGTTTTCTAGTTTCATCATCACGTACCAATTCCTTCTAAGTTTATCGTACGACAGTGCTGATACAGCATTCTGACTTCTATTTGAAAAATCGCGTGAATGTCTTCCTCCATATTTGGTGATTTTGTATACGGAAAACGAACAAAAGTCTGCCGCAGCGTTGTTTTCAGATTTTCTGTGTTGTATTTCGTAATCAAAGGCCGATAATGTAATTGCATAGTGCATCATTCTACTGCTTGCTAGGGCCGGTATACTCTTCGTTGGATGCATGATCTGAGCAAGTGCTTGATTATCGCATACTAGTAGGAATTTTTTCTGAAAACATAATTGTAAAATTTTGCACACCCATACGATGGCTAGTGCCTCCTTGTCAATTGTACTATACTTGCGTTCCGTTTTGTTTAAAGTTCTTGAAAGGAAAGCAATTGGGCGCTCTGAGCCATCGTTAAAACGGTGGAAAGAACAGCTCCAATACCATATTCAGAAGCATCAGTAGATAAAATCAAAGGTAAGTTTCTGTTAAAAGGTACCAATACCTGATCACTAGCAATTTCTTTCTTCAGTTCGGTGAAGGCTAATTGGCATGATTTATTCCAGATAAATTCGTTTCCCGAACGTAATAAGGCGTGCAATGGTTCTAATTTAGTTGCCAAGTGTGAAATGAATTTTCCATAAAAATTTATCAAACCTAAAAACTTCTCAATTGACCGATGTCCTTCGGTTCTTCACACTTTAGTATAGCGTCAATTTTTTCGCTAGTTTTATGTATTCCCTGACTATCGATTAATAATCCTAGATAATTAATCGATGGAGACATGAAAATACATTTGTCTTTATTGACTCGTAGACCGTTTTCTGCTAAAATTTGGAGGACACCATCCAACCTGTATAGTAATTCTTTTCGTCTTTTCCTTGAATTTTAATATCGTCGAAAAACACGCTTACCCCCGGTAACATTGATAATAGTTGATCAATATACCTTTGGAAAATGCTAGGTGCATTTTTTATTCCGAAAAATAATCGTTTCACTTTAAAATGACCTAGGTGAGTTGTTATTGTTTGGATTACCGCTGTTTCCTCCGTCACCGGTAGGTGCAAAAACGCTCGGGAAATGTCTAATTTGCAAAATAACTTCCCTCCGTTTAATTTTGAACAAATTTCGTCGATATGTGGGATAGGGTATATCATCAACGATTCTGGTATTCACCGTATTTTTGTAATCAGCACAGATTCTAACCTTATTGCCTGATTGAAGAACGGGAACTATAGGAGTTCCCATTCTGATACTGCCGTACGTTCCAAAATTCCTTGAGACTCTAGTTTTAATAATTCTTTCGTTACTAAATCGCGAAGGGCAAAGGGTAGTGTCCTAGCTTTCAAATAAATTGGATTCTTGCCCTCAGTTATCTTAAGCGAACATTGGAAATTTTTGGCCTTACCAATTCCTTCACTGAAGACATTATTTTGGTATTTTCCTAGAATACTATGTAAAGATTCCTCCAATCGCACTGTCTGAATTTCCATTTCTTCTTTGAAGCGCAAATTTACGTTGTTTTTCTTGTCAATAATCTTTAAAGCTCGTAACCATGGCCGTCCTGCGACTGCTCCATGCGCACAATCGATCACCAGCAGTTCTAAGTTCTTTGCCATTTTGTTTTGGAAAACAATATTACATCGAAAACTACCTAACGCACGAGCTACATTACCAAATGCAGATTTTAAAAAACGTTAGTTGGAGACAATTTTGTTCTGGAAAATACTTATCGAATAGAATTTTTGAAATAATGGAGGTACTGGCTCCTGAGTCGAACTCGAATTGTAATGTCTGACCGTTTACAGCAATTTCCATCAAAATTTTAGTATCAGAATCATTACAGTATGCAAACAATCCCAAAGTTTGCTCTTTGTCGTAGGTATTGACTTCCTTCTTTCGAGTTATCGCTTCTTTCCTTGGTTGATCGTTAAGCGGTACTTGCATCGTAGTAGATCGACAAACTTTCGATAGGTGTCCTTTCCTCTTACACCGTGTACAGGTAGACTGGAAATGTTTGCAAATTGTGGCTAAATGACCTGGATCACCACAACGGAAACAGAAACGATTGGAATTCACCGGTTGCGTCCGATCATTTTGTTGCTTTGAGAATTTACCCAACTGACCTCTCCTTTGATTGTAGGTTGAACATTTTTGACGTGAATATGCGTTGACATTCTTCGCTTCATCTTCGTTTTGTTCCAACTCCATGTTCTGCTTTTTCTTCAGATTGGCCGCTTTTGTAGATTCCCGGTATGATGCCGCCGCCGATTTTGCGGCCTCAAACGACAAAAATTGCTCGTGGTGGATTAGATAAAGTCGTAGGTCTTCATCCCGACATCCTACCATTAATTGCGTTATTAATGCATCTTGTAACCAATCCTTCGGGAAATGGCAATTTATCGTTAACTTTTTGAGCTCGGCTCCATACTCCTGGATCGACTCTTTCTCATTTTGGAATCGAGTCGCAAAACGGTATCTTTCAGCATACTTATTCGGAGATGGTTCAAAATAATCTAGGAGTATTCTGCTTAATTCGTCAAATGTTTTCTGGGATGGTATATCTGGACTGCATAAATCTACTAGCTTACCATACACGCTAGTTTCCAACGCATGAATGAGAACCAGACTTTGTTTATCATCTGGGATCTCGAATAATTTGAATTCATCTTTCAACTTCATTTGAAAATGTAACGAGTCGGTCCCTTCCTTGAACTTCCCGACTGACAGATTCCTAAGCGAATTTTGGGACATCACAGTATTTTCTTTTAATAACTCCGGCTTCTGATCTACTTCTTTTCAATGGAGTCCTTAGTCATTTCGGAATCCCATCCTCGTCGCCACTATTATATACCAACTGTTTCAAATACTTCTTTATTTCTCTTGACGTACATATATATCTAACCTCACCAACATAGAATTATCCTAACCCTTTTCTAGGAGGCGCTGGACGCGCCAACAATATCCATGAGAGATAACCACGAGAGATATTAGCCGCTGTGAATACGTGAACCGTGCGTGAGTGAGGCGAAACCGTGGTGTAGCGAAACCCGCAGTAAGTACCCTTCCGTTGCCATATTATTTCTACGGTTCCTTGTGCACCGTGAGTCTACCGGACTTCTCGGAGGAGTGGCCATTTGATTGTGTAGTTTCAATAACGTGCAGTCATAGTGGGCACCGTCCGGAAGAATAAGTGACGAGTTTCAACAGCGGTCACTTGTGTTAGACGTGATATTGTCGTAGGGTGGTTCGCCTAACGGACTTCTCCCGGAGGAGTGGCCATTCGATTGTTGAGTTTCAATAACGTGCAGTCATAGTGGGCACCGTCCGGAAGAATAGAGTGACGAATTTCAATAGCGGTCACTTGTGTTGGGCGTGATATTGTCGCCGGGTAATTGTATGTTGGGGTGACGAATTTCTCCCGGAGGAGTGGCCATTTGATTGTGGAGTTTCAATAACGTGCAGTCATAGTGGGCACCATCCGGAAGAATAG